>JAOVVB010002380.1:0-17309 GCA_028570985.1 Heterobranchus longifilis | reverse complement strand
CTATCTATCTATCTATCTATCTATCTATCTATCTATCTATCTATCTATCTATCTATCTATCTATCTATCTATCGATCCATCTATCTATCGATCCATCTATCGATCCATCCATCCATCTATCGATCCATCCATCCATCCATCAATCCATCCATCCATCTCTATAAAAATAAAACTGGAAACTGAAGTAAAACTGGGATCATACATACTCCAACTCTAAATATAGCCTGTACAGTACAATGATAGTGTCTGGTGATAATCTGTACATACAGTATAATGATGTGGAGATATATGTACATATATAAAAACATAATTTAAATGTAAAACTAAAAACTAGTCTAAATATAGACTATAACAATGGTAGTGTGTGGTAAATATTCTATAGGGCAAGTGTATAAGGATCAAGTGGGGTTTTTTTTTAGATAGATGTTCTTTATTGTCCCTAAAGGCAAATGTATTTTTGTTCAGGTCATACTAACAGACAATAATAAATAAATAAATAAATAAATATAAACACCACAGTACAAACCATGATTCTAAAAGACAAGATTAGTAAAAGAAAAGTGATGCCTTCTACGAATTCTGAAAAATGCATTGTAACAAAGCTGACAACAGGGGTGATGTTTATGAGATATGTGGTTTTAACAGAACAATAAAATACTGTGTATTGTCTTGTAATGTTGTACATAACTGACAGTAGCAAATAGAGTGGAGTCTCTTACATCTTTAATAAAAAAAACAATTGTTGGAAACCTCCTGAACCACTGAGAGTCTCCTCACATTCCTCTGTGTATGAGCTAACTGCTGCGCAGTGAGAAGCAGTATCATCAGTGGACAGATAATAACATCATCTCTAATAGTGACGTGGGAGGTGCTGTAACGCTGCGTGGTGTGGCTTATTTCCAGTTAAAGGAAAACACTGACTCAGCTGGTATGAAATGACTGAATGAAATGACTCACTTTCTTTTTTGTGGAACACAAAGTTACATACGGTTTCAAAGGAAACAACTGCTTTTAACAATAACAAGCGCTGAACACACTAAAATGATTTTTCGCGTGTCACAGGTACTCAGACTCAACATGACAGTTTAAGATAAGATACGTGATTAGGATAAGGGAGATGAGGGATTCGCAGTGTCACAGCAGCGACGGGTGCAATACAAAAGTGTCAGTATATATAAATAAATACGCAAGTGAAAAAGCAAGTAAGCAGTTGAACAAAGCAAGTAAACAGTAAGAACATAATATAATCGTAAACAGACAAAATAATCTTAGCTCCATTCACTAGTCAGGAAGACTGATACAGCTGAAAACTCCAGTAAAAGCTAAGAAGTAGATATTGAGTCAAGATTTCTTACCACATCTGTCTGTGAAAATACAAGGCTACACCTATAGCTGCAAGTTAGCTTATCTTAGCTTAGCTTAGCTTAGTTTAGCTTAGCTTGTCTTAGCTTAGTTTAGCTTAGCTTAGTTTAGCTTGTCTTATCTTAGTTTAGCTTAGCTTGTCTTAGCTTAGTTTAGCTTAGCTTAGTTTAGCTTAGCTTGTCTTAGCTTAGTTTAGCGGATTAATGTTATATTTTCATTGTTTAATCCGTACACATTTTTTTTGTAAAAACTGACAATCTGCTGTTTTACAGGAGGTTATGTTCCGGATTATTTCTTGGTGGGGAGCAGTTGCAAAGGAAACAGGTGGAGACACCAGGAAGCTACTGCTAAAAAATGCTACTAAAATTATATTTAACTACTTTCAGGCCACCAAAAACAAATAAATAGCTGACATTAATCCTCACAGCAGGACTTTACAGGTCCAGGACTTCCTAAGAATTTCCTATGGATCAGTTAGGGTATTTTAGTTTGAGTTTAGTTAGTTTGGTATATTAGAGGTTGTTGATTCCCCAGAGGAAGAAAAGAAATTCCTATTTAAATAAAACTTCCTGAAAATGTAATTGAACAACTAACTCAATAAATATGATGAAAAAAATCAAAATAATTAAAAATGGATAAGGCCCATATGGTTTCCAAGGTCAAGGTTTATTTTTTACACTGAAATAAAGGTTTCAGATATAGGCCTACTACTACTACTACTACTACAGCTAATCAGAATAATAACGTACAGCACCTTTAGCACCTTTTAAGACAGAGTTTACAAAGTGCTTTGGCAGACAAAGCAAAGCAAAAGCAGGATGCCCAGAAGGCAATATAACAGAAAGCCAAACAGTATGGCCAGACAAAGCAAAACAATAAAAAACATCAGCACAATAATTGAAATTCCACAGTTCTGTAAACACTGAAACACTGGATCAATCTGCAACAGCGTCACACGCCCTTCCCCGTGTCTGCTGAACTCCTCTCAGGTATTTAAAGTCTCGCTGCTCACGGCGAGCGCACCGACGCACGCTGCGTTCACTCTCAGCTCAACACTGAGGCAAAGAGTTCCACCAAAGTCAATACAGGTGCCTGACTCCGATATCTGGGGAGACGTCTCCTAAAGCTGTGTACATAGAGCTATGCTAATTGTCTCCTGATAATGGAGGGCCCTTTTCTCACTAGCCTGTTGAGCCTGGGGGCCCCATTTAGGGCCTCACCCTCAAAACAAGCAAGCTGAATGACAGCAGAAATGGTCCCATTAGTGCTCCTACTGGGCCCACTGTGTTTCTGTTTTTAAATTAAGTTCTGTTTTCCAAGTTTAGAAGTAATACACAATGAAAATAACATAAGATACAGTGTGCACGTGTGTGGATTTACTTGTTTTCAGCCATTTGCTCTGGAGGTAGTAGTTTAACCTGAGTCATATACATTAGCATGTAAACAAGAGTGAATGGCTTTGTGATAATGATCATGTTAGATAACAGAGATTATGGGCCATGTGACTTATTTGTGAAGCGAAAATGTGAGAAAAGCTGCTGATTAACAGCACAAAGAGGATGTACTGTGCCCGGGAATATAAATAAATGTTACACAAAACAACCGAGTAAAGATAAAGTCTCAGAGGTTTTGACATTAACAAGTTACAGTAACATTAAAGCTCAGTTCTGACTGATGAGTGGAAAACATAGAAAAACATTTTGGTTAAAGGAAACCCCTGAAATGAATCTTTAGGTTTTCTACGGTTCAAACACAACATTTCCTCAGTAAATAGAGATCAAGGTAAATACTATATCCATTTCATCACATGTCACTGTTACAGCCTAATTACACTGGGAGGAGGGAAGGGGCAATTTAAAGTGTAATTGCAGCCTTTGCATTTGTTATTATTGCAAGAAGAAATGGAAGAAGTGGAAGAAGTTGTAGAGTGGTTCCCAAAACTGGGGATCAATCTGAGGGGTCACAGGATGATTAAAGGGGAAGAGGGACGGGGAAAAAGGAGCAATGTTGTTTTTTCAGATTTTTCTATAATGTCTGCACATTTATTGTGAAATACTGGACACGTTTTACAGGTTTTCTACAGCTTAAGGCAAGTTAGATTTAAGATGTTACATGATGCCACATGAAATGAAATTTAAGACCAATTTTATGATAACCAAAATTGAAAACCCTGTTTTTTTTTCTATAAATAAGAACTGAAAATGAGTTGAAAAAAGTTAAATAATTTAATTTTCACTGTGTCTGTGCAGGGCTGTCACAACTACTGCAATATTGCAATACTGTTGACAAGCCAACTGCAGGGGATGGCAAGAAACACAACTACTACACTATGATGACGTGTTTTCTTTTTTTTTTTCATTAAAGGCTAGGCACATCTTGTTTTCACTTTAATGCACATCTATTCAATTTTAAATAAATTCATTACCTGAAATTCTGGATTTTATATTTGAGAAAACAGAATAGGGGCAATTGTCTGCAAACGTACTCTCTTTTCTTTTTCCCATATTTATTTATCCAGACCTGGAAATGACTAAAATCAAATTCCAGACTTTTCAACTTTTACCATACTGCGTAGGACCCCTGGATACTACAGGAAACAAAATATGAGTGTTGTTGGTTCTGCTGGATCTGGATCTGCGTGACGTTAATGAGAGCCATTCAATAAAATAGATGCTACCAGTTATTTTGAGATTTTACAATGCAATGCCAGAAAAAAACACACAATCCTACCTCCCATGTCTTAGCATTTTTAAGACATTTGAAAGATTGATTTAAGACATTTTAATACTAATTAACTTATTTTTAGATGAATCAATGCAATGCCTAAAAATCCTGTTTTATTAAGGTAGAAAATCCTTCAAAATAAAACATCTTTCTAATCACTCTGCTTTAAGGCAGGGTATGGTAATAAAATACAAGGTTAAGTAAATAAACAAGTAATCAAGTGAATAAACAAACATTTACTAGTGCTATCTGCATAATCTGTGTTATCTCTGATCAGACAGAAGATATTGTAATAATAATACCGTCTCCGTTTTGTTTTTGTGTGTCTAAGGTGTAAGTGAGGGTGTGTGACGTGGTAATGCTCCGGTGTGAGTAGCCAGGGAGTCTGTAGGTCCAGACAGTCTCCACCCTATTAGCTTCCCCGTCGCCCTGCCACTCTTTAGGACACAACAATGAAGTGTCCACGGCCCCGAGGAAGAAACCGACAGTCACATGAGCAGCAGTCACAGCCATTACTGAGGAATTCTGCTCTCTTCACAAAAAAAAAAAAAACCCTAATAATAATCAGCAACATTAACAATTAGCCCTCTGTTTGACAAGTGCCTGAGAGCCGGGAGACATTCTTTCTCACTCTGCCACTTCTGTGGTTCGTTCAGCGTAAAGCCTAATTATAGTAGCAGCGTTGGCAAACATCAGATCACTCACACTGGTTCAACAATGTTGTTTTGACGAAACGCACATTATGCAATCTGGGTAGCATAAAGACGGAGTTCTTGCGCTGGTTTTTCGGTCTTTGATGAAGTGTCCTTCATGAAGTTCTCTTGAGATAAACAGGAAATGTCTTGGCGGTGGAACTCATGCTTTTTATGTTGCCCTTTGAAGTCCTCTGTCAGGCCCATCAATTCCCTTTTTGATAAACAAGGAAAAGTTCCAGGGAACAGTGCGACTCACACATGTTTACCCTCTCTTCGAAGAAAAAAGAGCTGCATATGTGTGTGTTGGACGAGGGGGATGGTAGCCTGAGTGCCAAAGCCACTGAATCAGGCCTGAATACATTAAGGCCACTCTCTTTAAAAGTGTGCCAGAGAGTTCATGGTGGAAGACACCCCTCCAAGAGCACAATAATGGGCTTCAATGCTTTCCATCTGCGGCGGGAGAAAGGCCTGTGACTGCACGTGCTGTGTGGAGTGGGCTCAACAATGTATCAATTTATGGCCATCACAGGCATCATAAAAGTGCTCCTGAGGTGAAGACTGGGGCTGTGGAGTGAAATACCAAAAGGCATCAATAAATAGACATGATTCAAAAAATGTACGAGCATGTCAGTTGAGGTTTAAGCTACAAAAAGACGAATACGTTTTCATTTTAAAATTAAAAAACGATCGCCGTCCACACAAGCGTTTTTGCACCGTATCAGAAATAATCTCCATCCGTATTAACACGCGTGAAAATGCATATCACATGACCATTCATGTACACTGGGCATGTGCGTGCCGGTGTATACAGGAAGCAGATCGTCTAAAGTTACGCTGCGGCTGAAAATATGGAAAATACAACGGAGGACGAAAAGCAACGGCGAGAAGTAAGACCAGAAATGTCTTTGGTTGGATTGACGATGAGGTGGAACTGTTAATGAAAGTAACATGAGTACAAGCCAGTGGAAAACATAGATTGGGAATTAAGTGTGCAGATTTTTTTTTCCCACCCCTGTTTCGCCATAGATCCACCCTGCTGTGCTGTGATTGGCTAGTACTCGTCATGTTTACGCGTCAAAAGTCAGAGGTAGAGTTAGGCTTAAGAGGACGGGGTTAAGGTATACATAGCCAATCACAGCACAGGAGGGCAGGACTTGGCGAATCAGTGGTGGGAAAAAAAGAAGAAGAAGTAGGTATGTCTGCCTACCTAACTCATGAGACGTGAAGACTGACGTGGGTGTCTGCGTCATTGTTTCCACCCATCCAGACTAAAACACAACCCTGGAGTTTTCAAACTCATCATTTCCAAAGAGTAGTGTGGTTGCGAGGCGTAAACGTAGCAAATGTTTTGATACAAAAATGCATAGGTGTGGATGTAGTCTTAGAGGTTTTGACACTGACAAGTTAGTGTTGACATTAAAGCTAGATTCTGACGTTTCTGATAAAACTTGTTGGTTAAAGGAAACCCTTAAAAGTATGTTTTTCTTTAGGTTTTTCTAGATGTGTAGGCCTAGTGTTTTGGTCTCTGTGTCCACCCCTCTAGACGACAACGCAACACCTCAGTTTTCAAACTAAAACGAGGTCTGCAGCGTTTCCAAACGTCTCTGATTTAGGGCCTCGGAAACTACCGAGTAGTGGACACTAAAGGCATAAATGCAGCAGAAGTTATACATTTTAAAACGGAAACGTATTAGTGTGGATGTAGCCTTAGAAAGCTTATCCAGGAAGCCTGGAAATAAACAAAGTATAAATCCAGAACATTCGTGTTAATAGAAGTTGAGAAGTGTCCCCTGGAGGAGCGACAGACCAGATGAGACAGTCTGATGTTGTTGTTGTGGTGGTCAGAGTGGGGCAGACGGACACAACGGGGCTCGGGGGGAGCTGATTGATGGCTCCAGCTGTCCCAGAGGAGAGGAACACAGGCAGACAGCTGGTCACCTGTAGCCCCAGACATGACTGTGATAGAGCCACATGGCATTGTGTTTCACTGCAGAGGGCAACCAGTGCAAAGCAGGGTTCAGGTCACTGTTCATCACAGCCGAGAAAACAAGCGGCGGAGCTGCAGGGGACGAGGCTTGAGAAAGAAAAGAGCACTTGAGGAAATAGATTTAGCAGAGGAAAGCGTGCATACGGCTAATTTATTGGATTTTGAGCAGAAAGAGCAATCGAACAACATCCAAGTGTTTTGTTATTACTTAAAGGTCTCATATTATGCACATTTTCAGGCACATACTTGTATTTTGTGTTTCTACAATAACATGTTTAAATGCTTTAATGTAAAAAAAAACATTATTTTTCTCATACTGTTTGTCTGAATATACCTTTATCCCCTGTTTTAGCGCTTGTCTCTTGCCTCCCTCCTGAAAAAGCCCAGTCTGCTCTGATTGGTCAGTGTTTCCAGGTCTTCCACATCTGCACTCTCGGCGTCTCTGCACCATCATTGCAGCCGGTAACGACACTGTAGCGGCACTTTCTGCCCATATATAGTATAGTTGTGACATCACATGACGGCTCGTTTAAAGTTACAGTTTCTGAATACAGGATGTGTGCATTTCTGTGTTTTGATACTTTCACAGTATTTACATAGCACCTAATCAAACAAAACATGGGAATCTCACTTTTTACATACTGGACCTTTAAAATCTTCTAATGATGACGAATAACTGCTGGTTTGACGCAAGTTACATGAGAGAAAAAAAAGAAATAGATGAGCTCACTCAGGCACAGGGATTAATCCAGAAGCAAGAGGGAAAGAAAAGAAAAAAAAGAAACACCCTCCCCCTCTCGCAGCCGGCCGGCCAATCAGCACGCAGAGGAGCTGGTTTACTTGGAAACCAAAGAATCTGTGTGTAGTGATATGACATCATCAGCTGCCCATTAAAGGAGAGGTCACTTCTTCTTTTCTCCTTTTTTCCCCCCCCTCCACCTTTAAGGATGAGGGAGGAAATGTGATGTTTTCCAAGAACGTCTTGAGGAACAAAGACCCTTTCAAGCATCTCCCTTTCCTGTTTTTTTTTTTTTTTTTTTTTCTTCCCTTATATAGATAAAACATAAAAAGGATTGTTGTCTATTCCCGTTCTACCTTCTAGTATTGTCTGAACTGGATACTCAAGTAATATTCATGAGTTGTTCAGCGCTGAGACAGGCACGATTCAGAAATCCAACAACTTGCCTCTGCTGGTTTTCTTTGTCGCAGCAACACTGAGACAAGAAATGTTCAGTTTTCAATGCTTCCATTCATTCAGTAACAAACAGGCACTATGTTTGGGTAGCCCTCACTGCATACAGTATGTGTGTTTGCTCTTACTGCTTCTCTGTGCTATGTGTCTTTAGCTTTAGGGGAAGAAAAGCTGCCAGTTTGTGTTTTGTTTACTTGGCAACGTCACCGGGCTGTCTGACTAATGCATTCTGGATTGTCTCTCCCAGGACGTTTGTTCTATGTTTTATTCATCGCTGTGATGTGCTATAGACTTCCCTCTGACATAATATTATTGATTGCCTAATAGACTATCAAAAGAATGGCCCCACTCAAGGCATCAAGACTTTAGAGTACCTTTATTTTGTTTTATAGATAATTAGATTTTGAAAAAGTAGGGCTGCAAGTATAACAGTTTCTCTATCGATTGATGTGTAGATTTTGTTCTCAATTAACTAATAAATTGTTTGCTTTGTGAAATGTCAGAAAATGCCTCTAAAGCCTAAAAACAGTCCAAAACCTAAAGAGATTAAATTTATTACCACATAATATTAAAAAAAAAAACCTCATGACACAATCATTTGATTACTTGATTAATGGATTGACAGAAAACGAACCTATAACTTTTTAGATAATTAGTTAATTAATCATTTAAACTTAACTATTCTTACATTTCTGCGATATTAAACTGTTGGACTGTTGGTTGACAAAACAAGACATTTTAATACGTCAACTTGAAATTGAATGTGGTATTTTAAATTGAATATGTAAATGTTCTGACATTTAATGGACCAAATGATTGATTGATTAGATCGAGACTGTTGGATTAATCAATAATAAAAATAAAAGTTAGTTGCACCACTAGAAGAACCTGCAGCAAATCCTGAAAACTGAGGTTTATTAGGTAATGTGTTTTTCAAGCTTTTGCTTGAAAGATGATTAATGATGAACACACAGCAGTGATTGATATTCCATTGAATGACTTATTGATTAATCAACCAGTTGTTTCAGCTCTAAAATTAAAGTCCAAAGAATATCCATTCTATTATTCATATTATTTATAGCCCCTGTGGGGTTATGGCGGACACTTAAGCCTGCCAGCTTAAATGACTGAAATATTCTGAATTGTGCACAGGTGTGGGCACGTGTTTATGTCATCTGTTGTATGTTTCTGTTTCTATGTTATATTGTACATTTTATGTGTTTTTTTTTATGCTTTGCTGCTGCATAAATTGCCCACATGGGACAAATAATAAATTGACTCGACTTGATTTCTTGACTTGATTTCCTCCGGTTTCCAAACCCTGACATGAGACAGATGGCACTGACACCTAAGCATATTAATAGGCTGAATCTATTATTGCAGTGTTTTGCACCGGGGAGCGACCATAAGAGATCAACCAGACAGCATCTCTTCACTGCACAGAAATGATGTTCACAGGAAGCCGTTATACCAAACAAGAAAGTGAAAAAAAAAGAAAAAAAAAGAGGTGTGTAAATCTGGCGCAGAAAGGGTTGATGATAAGTGACACAAGATGGGGGTCCCCTGCTCGGAGCATACCAATCACATCACTCACCAATACTCCCGTTATTCACATGACTGAGCTAAACCTCACTTCCACCTCGGACCCTGCAATTGGCCTTCATCTCGGCCACTTCATCACAAAGACGCTGCGATCATTGCAGACCTCTAAGCTGCCATCACACTCTCCTCAATTGCTGTGAAAGTACCGTCAGCGCTCGGGCAGCAGTGTTGTTGGGACACATGTCTTCCAGAATTTACAGCTGCTGATGGCTCCCTGCATTGCCCAGAAATCAATACGTGGCAACCTGTGCTTTATGGCTACATAACACTTCTAAAAGATGTAGTGTAGGAGTGCGCACAGAGATATTAGCCGGGTCGAGTGCCAGACAACAAAAGCGAAACTCCTCATCTACTTATTTTCCTTTTTACTGCAGCACTTCCTCATTGAAATGTTTACATGCAGCACACGTGCTTTCAAAGAAAAGACGGAGGCTTCTGAAGCACAGGAAGCCGATACTGATGCAGAGCTGATAACAGTCAGGTCATGCACATGGTATGATTTCACAAGTACACATATAGCAGCCAAGATTGATGCAAAATCATAATAAATTGGGAAACTAGTTTTTGCTATAGATTTATAGCCACTGCAAAAAAAAAGCGCTGGCTGTGTGAAGGTTTTGTTTCTATGACAACGACATTAACGTTAGCTAGTAGCTAGCTTAATGCTAAACAGAGGGTTGATTACACATCGAACAACAAGCTTACAGATAAAAGCACAACACTCACCAGCAACAGTCAGTGCCGGCCGATCTGCTCCCAAAAACGGGCTTTTCTCTCTTTCCTGAAATCGAGCACGAGTGACGACAGCACCTTTCTGAAAAGTTCAGAGATTTTCAATTTCAACCGCTCGGAGCGGCTGCACGAAAAAAGGCGGCGCGCTCTGAAAAAGACACTGGGTCCTGCGCTTTTTCTCTCTGCGGCTGCATGTTAAGATATCTCCCCATTGGGATCAATTGAAAAAAAAAAAAAACTCTATATGGACACAGGCCCCAAGTCTGTATTTTTCATCCGAAATTGTCGCATATTTGAAAATAAATACGTTTACACACCGATTCCGTCATTGAAGTTTTCGGAACAGGTTCAATTTTCTGCGTTTTTCCGCATCATTGGTTGTTTGACCACTCAGAGCCACCGTACATGCAAAAATGTAAATACCCATAAATACAGTTATTAATAAACATTAACAATTTCTTTCAGATGACAGATTTTAAAAAATGCACATGAAAAATACAGACTTAGTACAGACCTTTACTCTCATACCTTCACTGTGTGACATATCAGTGTTATTACTGTCCTGCTTTACAGAAAACAAATCAGCTTCAACCGAAAATTGCAGAGCTGTTTCTCAACAACAAAAGGTGAGAATCGGCCTGAATGTGATGGAAGTCCCTCGCCGCGTCACACTCTCACTGACACAAGGAGAAGGAAACCACACACTGCCGTGTTTCCCGTCACAAACTGAGCACTTCCTCTTTTTTTTGTTCTCATTGTCTGTGTAACAATTTCAAAGCGTACAGTATATCACAACGTCAAAATAGGTGCTGCTGGGAAAAGAGCGAGCTGACTCGCTGGAATTTCCAGCAGAAAACTGATCATGATGTCTGCAGGATTCAGAGGAAATACTTGTGAGTTTATTCATCAGTTTTTCAATGATGTACGTGTTTTTTTTTGTATTATTGGTTTTGCGCACATGACACTGAGGTTATAAACAAATTGGATGCAAAGTAGCTTTTTGAGACTAAAAAATGAGACTGAAAATGAATCAATCATAAAAATATCTATCACATAAATAATTTCATATATATTTTTTTTAATACGTTTTCTCCTTGTGTGAGGGAGAAATGTAACCTCTGGCTGTAAAGGCAAAAAGTTGAAATATTTTAACTTTGCCATCTACAGTTACCGTTGCTGGTATTCTCTGCCAGCCTCACCTGATTTTACCGTCCTGCTCTCATCCACTAAAATGATGTCCGGTTTGTCGTTTACTGTCTGCCGGGCTCCATGTGAATGCAGCATCATACAGGTCAGATGTTTCCGTACACAAACAAACAGTGAAGTGAGACTCCAGAAAGTCACTGCTCCGGGACAAAAAGTAGTCCTGCAAATAACCCCTGTCAGTTTTACATGTCAGTTTCTGTATGGATTAAACAAAAACTTGTTATTTTCTAAGTTTTAGAGGTGCTGGTAGACAGATTTTGTTACCTTTGGACAGAGCTGGGATAACAGAGCTGTCTCTCCCTGCTTCCAGTTTTTATGCTAAGCTAACAGGCTGCTGGCTGTAGCTTCATATTTACCACACAGACGTGAGCGTGGTATCTTCCCATCTAACTGCTAACAAGAAAAGGAAATAAAACAATTAACAGAAAAAGAAAAAAAAAGTCTTCCCACTTTCCCATTAGGCTGTGAACTAACACATTGTTACACATTAACACAGCTATCAAACAACTCCTCCAAACTAGACGTTCAGAGGAAGACAGGAAATTGTGAGCCGTATAAATAATATATAAATATATAATTCAAGTTATTGTGGTTATGTAATCCAGTTATTTGTGTTTATGCCTGAGTCATGTGCGCACCCACTCCATTAAAACGGCTTTGTACTGTAGTGGGTTAACTAAATCTCAGCTTTCGGCTCTGCAGTAGTTGGTTGTCGTCAAAACAAAATCACCCTGTAACGTCTAATGAGTGGCATTTTTTCACTCGGGGTGGGGGGGGGCACATAACGGTGCTGGTAATGGTGGAACGGCAGGGGGGGAGCAGGTGGGGGTGGCTGGGGGACGTGCAGTCGTTGAGGCTCGGAGAATCTGCATCACAGCATGCTGCTGTTACCACGGCTACAGTGACATGCGGGCCAACTGCAGGTGCCAGGCCGACAACAGCGAGGCCCAATTAGAGACCCTGGGAGAGGGAAGATAATGAAATCCAGCCCCGGACTGACGTGGGTTAACTAAATAAGTCCACAGTCGTTTAGCGTTGACAAAAAAAAGACGACCGGGTGGATGTCAGGGCAGGAAGAGTGGTCACAGACCCCCGGATGGTCGTTCAGATTTATTGACTGACTGACTGACTGAGAAGTCTATTGGACTCGGTGCCGCGTTATACAAGAATTTCATCGCTTGTATCCTTGATTTGCTTGCTTTAACACACTTTGCCGTCCTCGCGTGAACTGCTATTTCCCCTTTCTCTCTTTCCTTTTCTTTATCTATCAGACAGTCCATTTTTAGTTTTTCTCAGTCTGTATCTCACTTACTCTGACACACACACTTCCTCCAACACACACACACAAACTACAGCCTCAACCTCCGGGCTCGCCGGTGCAGAATGGCCTCAGAATGTGAGAAAGGGACAAGCAGCAGTGTTTACCGAGCACTACTGTCCACACATCCGTTCCCACAATGGCCCCATTGAGGGTGGGCCCAGGTTAAAGCCTATTTAAAAGGCTTGTTTAACACTGAGAAGAGGGGCCGCATACCCGAACCGCAGGGAAGGGGAGCTGGGGGGGAGGGAGAGGGATTCACAGCGGGCTCCTCACCCTCCACCCCAGCCTTTTCTTCAAAGCCGAGCTCGTGTTGTGCTGACAATTCACTTTATCTTTTTCTCTCACTGCACTTCTGCTTTTTTTCCTTTTTTTCTCCTGAGTGTTTTTTAAAAAACATATAGTTTTTCGCATCAAGTCTGTGTGTGGAGTACATGTGGACGTGCCACAGTCTGAGTTGAACAGAGGACAGCTGGGGCCAACGGAAAAGGAGAGGACGGAGAAAAAGGGTGGGAGTAGTTGTAAAAGTAGATAGTTTTAGGAGGGGAAAAAAAGCAGGATGGATGGGCAGAGGAGAGGAAAGAGAGAGTAAAGGACAGCGAGGGAATATTTTCCCCTCCACCCTCCCTCCTTCCCGCCTTTCTCTTCTCCTCATGTGAAGGACAAGCCTGGCGGGGCTGCGGTCTGGCCCAGTGATTGTGTACGGCGCCTTGCGGTGCCTCACACAGGAACCCCATTAATCACTGGAGCAGGTCTCTCACTCCTGGACACAAAGACCCCACACGCCGACTCCGCTGCACACACTTGCAAACACACAAACACTATGAATGCTTGTATATCTGCATGTGCATGTGAGAGAAAAGAAGGAAAAGAGCAGGAGAGAGGTAAGCGTTTTCACAGAAGTACACGTAATTATTTCTAAAATGTTTTGGCAGCGCTCTGCACAGAGAACTGAGAAAGGAATGCCAAATAGTTTGGAGTCACACCAAGAGAGCAGTCTTGAATTGCTTTAGCATTTAGTCATGGAGTGAATTTGTTCCTACAACACAGCACGGTCCTGATATTTAAAACATTAAAGTGCCCTGATCTTGTCATGCCAAGAACGCTTATTTCATTTTTCTTCCTTATGGTGCAAAAGAAAAACACAGTATCTGATCTAATTAAGCAAGCAAGCAAATACTGAGCTAAAGATGAGTCTGGTGTCCTGAGAAATTAGATATCAGTGCAAAGACGTGCAGGAGATACACATATTATCCCACAAGTCAAGCAGGCAATGTTTTCCAGGTCATTTGGTGGAGAAATCCCTGCAGCAATTCTATTTCCATCAGCTGCCTTGAGCGCGAGTCCATGTGTGCACAGTCCGTCTATAGTAGGAGCCGAAGAAAGGACACCACTGAGGTCATCCCCTATATTAAGACTACAGGCTCCTCTTACCCCCAACATGCACTGCAAAATAATGATATCGACCTTAACAAGTCATTCACTCCCACGTGCAGTTAGAAAATGTAGAAGAAAATGCCTGGATTGTGGGAGTGCGCCAATTATTTACTAAAAATTACATTAAATTCAAGGGGGAACTCATTAAACAAGTTGATTTTCACTGGAAATAAATGTAAATATTGCGCAATTTTCACTTGTTTTAACGTCGAGGTGAAATGAAAAATGCCTTTTTAACCCTTTAAGATCTCATCTTCAGTCAGAGTGTGCAGCTAGAATACTGTATATGCTCAAAAACAAATTACATTTCTTCATATTTTTATATCAAAATCAATCAAAATCCAATCATGTAAAACGTAACATGACATGTTTACACAAGCTGCTAACAAACAATTTCAACCAATAATATGACATCAATCAATCAATCTGCAGCTTCTAGCAGCACAGAGCTAAGATCCTCTGTAACTCCTCCGATGATACGTGTCCACGGGGGCGTTTTTGCACGCAAGCGATCGGCCCGCATCCCAGCATCGGATGCTCGATGGCCGTGTCTGTATCCTGACACAGCAGTTGTCAGTTTATCTTCGTGGACTACTGGCCAACAAATAAAACATATGCAGGCTCTGCCTCCTACAACCACGCAAAAACATTGCTGCACCTGACTGGACGAACTCGTGGGCTGTCTGCTCTCCAGACCAACATGGCGGCTCGTTTAGAAACTTTCTCTTATATTACGAAAATAGCTCACCGAAATGAGCCTTGAAAAACATTTGAGGCAAGAAATAAGCCATGCAGCTGCTGAATTTGTCTGCATTTTAGATCGACAATGGTTAGTTTAAAAGATTTGGGAGAGTGCTGAGAGGCGGCGAGTTTCGCCGGACGCCGCTCGTTTGCATAAAGTAGCCTACACCTCAACTTTATGTAAATGAGGAGCAAGCAACGTGACGGCCCGTCTCTCGAAACTCGCCGTGCCGCTACCAGAAAGCATTGCACGGGTGCTGAGATAAACAATGAACGAGAAGCATGGAAATGACGGTCCCTGTGGACACGTACCATAAGCCCGCCCACTTTTTAGCGGTCCAATCACATGTGAAGGATTGGATGTAAATCCCTTTTGTAAGTGTACACCGCTCAAATATTCTGTTTCACTAAAGACGCTCTAACTTCCATTTCATTGGGACTGAAAATAAGCATTTTTTTTTGCACTATATACTGTAGTATTGCAATATATAGTGCCTCTTTCCAAAGTTTGAATGCTTTGCTATGATAAAACAAATCACACTCTCATCAACAAGTCCACATATTCATTTCTTAATTGTCCAAACATGATGTTTATTGTCTGTCATTTTCAGCCTTAAGATGTGTTGTACTGTATGCTGCGTGTGTTCAAACCTGTGAATATGCAAACATAAAAAGTAAAAAAAAGTAAACAGGAAATTGGATTGATTGATGGCACAATCTGCAGGTGGAGGAGGGGGAGGAGCAGTAAAATGTGGAGTTGTCTGGCATACGAAGAGACAATCATCTGTGTGTGTGTGTGTGTGTGTGTGTGTTGCCTCCTCCTCCACTCTGCTTCTCAGACATCCCCCTCTCATATCTAATCCGAGCCCAGCCACTATAATTTACTGCCCCATTGGTAACTAGCCATCGACGGGGAGGAGATGAGGAAGAGAGGGGGAGAGGCAGGAGCCAGAGGCAGGCTGAGGGTCAATGGCTATATCGAGCACATAAACCCCCATGTAATGAGCAATATTTGTGTACCGGGAGGAAGGTCGTCGAGGTGAAACGGAGAGGGAGTTGCACGTCACATGCAGACGCAGGACTCCATTAGTCAAGAGCTGTGGAGCTCATGTATGATGAGGTTTTGTGTACGTATGCGCAAGCAAATAAACTCAAAAGATTTCTTACTTTTTATTACGCATAATTTCTCGTCCATTATTGTTTTCTGTCTGAAGCCAAATGTGCTGCTGCTGCTGCCGCTGCCGCTGTGTTGCTTATAAAGGAGATTTCTGATCTTAATGAGACTAATCAAGATAAGCAAAGACGAAACTGAAAACAAAAGCCATACGCTAAAGGGGCCATTTGTTTCCTTTTGAACGCAGGCGTTAACTGTCATGTGCAGCAGAGTGAATTATTATCCTAATTATGTGTTATTGCATAATCAATGTGTTTATCGTGATGAAGCAGATTAGTTTCTTTCCTAAAAATCCTGCGTGTGGCAAGGTAGAAATGCAAATGAAGGCCGAAATGTCCATCAGTGCTGTAAATCAGGGATACTCCACTTGCTTTGGCCGGGGGCCACTTTTGCAAAATGACAGGAGGCCAGGGGCCAGATAATAAACAAAGATTATTTATCAGATAAAATGAATAAACATTAAAAGGCCCATAACTCAACTTTCTTTGAAATTTGGTTAGGTGTACGCAGGGGTGTTTCTAGGATTTGAGGGGATTTGGGGGCTCAGCCCGGACCTCTGTCTGGGATCTTTTGGCACTTATCTTTAATAAACAAGCTCTATTTTGATGCTTTTTTTTTAATGCACTCTGGAACTTTATAAATACATTCAAAGTACAACAAATATTCCCAGTGTGAATCACCTGGCACCCCGTCCCGCAGACCGTAAGTTGAGTATCAGTGCTGTAAATACTTCTGCAGCTCTAACGTGACGAGATGATCAAAAACACACAACAAAGTCAATCCAATCAGTGCTGAGCAGCTGACCTCAGCCTGTGTAAACACATTTATGTTTTTAAGAGACTGAGCGCTTGTTTTTTTTTCTTTTTTTTCAGTGGAAAAGCTGATCCTTTGCGGAGAGATTAAGGCAGCAGATCGCCGTGGCGTTTTTGAGATTTGATGCGCACTGTGGCTACTTTAATCATCTCGGTCCTAACGTGACATCACACTGTACCAGCACGCTCTCCGGAGCCTTCGGGCCCGTTTCACCCCTCACTCATCGGCCCCGCTGGGATTGGCCCCCAACATAAGCCCCCTCTCTAACTGATGGGGCTCAGGGACGCGGAGTGACAGCATGTGTTTCACGATGATTAAACGGCGCG
>JAOVVB010002363.1:0-17309 GCA_028570985.1 Heterobranchus longifilis | reverse complement strand
TTAAAACGAAAGTCAGTGATTCTGATAATGTTTAGGCCAGCAGAGAAGGCCTTGCTGGCCCTGACGGCCCACCACTGCTTCCATTTCTGACCTATATCATCAAACACCAACATCCCTCTTTATCTTTTGTCCCTTCACACCTCCAGCACCCAAACTACAAAACCCTCCCTGACTGTTATGTTGTAAAGGTGGTTGGGAAATGTAGTTACACACTTACTTGTTGTCGACCATCTGCCAGATGAGCGTGGTCAGCAGGCTGCCCAAACAGAAGAAAATTATCACCAAAGAGAAGAGTGACTTCATGAGCTGTACCCTCATATCTCTCCCTTCCTGCTAATTTCACCTGCTCCTCTCTGTTAATCTGTCTTGGATCTCTCTGCTGCTTTAGGTTTCCTTTGACTTCACGTCTCCTCCCTGTCTGATTTAATAAATGAGTGAGAGCACACCTCCTCAGTTATCGTCATCTCTTGTTCAGGGAAGTTCTTTGTCTTCTGTGCACCTCTGCTGCGTCTTTCCTCTCTTTCTGTTTACGAATCGGATCTTTTGTTGCTCCTCATATTACCTTAATCATCATGTCCCATTGGCAGTGCTGCACAAAGTACTCAGATCTTTTACTTAAGTAAAAGTACTAATAACACACTGTGAAAATACTTTACTACAAGTAAAAGTCATGCATTCAAAATCTTACTCAAGTAAAAGTACAAAAGTATTTGCAGCAAATTGTACTTAAAGTACCAAAAGTAAAAGTACTCGTAATGCAGAATGGCCCATTTCAGAATAATATATATTACTGGATTATAATTATTGATGTGTTCATCACTTTTAATAAAGGCTGAGCTCACTTTAATTACGTTATATACTGCTGGGTAGCTTAACCTATAATATCATTTATTAGTTGATAGGGCTGCATTTTGTATTAATAATCAAAATCTGCAAAGTAACTACATTTATCAAATAAAACCTCAAAAGAGAAATTAATTAAAACTATTGAAATAATTACAATGAAAAGCAGCAAATCTTCATATTTGAGAGGCTGGAAATGTTGTTACTGTACATGAAAAATGACAAACGATCACCGAGTTGCTGATCCATTTTTTGTCAATTGATTTTGACTTTGTATGTTTTGTGTGCAAAAATCTCAATTTGTAAAGTAACTAAAGCTGTCAAATAAATGTAGTGGAATAAAAAGTATATATTTCCCTCTGAGATGTAGTGGAGTAGAAGTAGAAAGTGGCATAAAATGGAAATACCATCGAAATTTAATTTCTATGAGAAATACTAAAGTAAAGTACAAGTACCTCAAAATTGTACTTAAGTACAGTACTTGAGTAAATACACTTAGTTACTTTCCACCACTGTTCATGACTAAGTTGTACCAAAGATGTTACAACCTACACTTAAGGCAGATAGATCACAGATATATTTTATGGGCAAAAGTGTTGTTTTTCTCATATTTAAATCTTTAATTCCTCCTGTGCCTACACATTAAGGTTTGAGTGTGACAATCGTGATCTCATTTTAATCTTTGATTGGTGATTTCTTGTCACCGATGATTTTCTTTCTTAATTTGCAACCAAATTTAGTACCTCACTAGTTACAGCTTTCCAATCACAAAGTAGCTGCCTAGTATTAAGCATCTTTGATGGAAGACTTTTCCACAATAACAGAAGAAACTGTAAAGTACGTACTGTAGCTCCCGTGGCCTCAGGACCTCTGCAGTGTTGGGATACAAGTGTGCCCCTGATGTATAAAACTATATTTTATTGCTCTTTTGTTAGACCTACACATGGTTAGTAATTTATTGTAAGAAAACAAAGCTCTTGAACTATTTACTGTACATTACAGTAATTTCCTGAATAGGAAAAGGAGCTAGCTGCTAAGGACTATGAGTCATATTTTAAAAGTATATATTGTATTGTGTACATTTTTGTTTTTGAATAAATATTATTACAAATACGCAGTGGGTGTGTTGTCTGTCCTGCAGTTGTGATATTCTTTGTTTCAACAAGTAGTACACAGTGACGGCTACTATTCAAGGATGGATTATACTGCAGTACATGCAGTAACAGCAATTACAAAAACATATGTGAGTATTGTGCCGACACGTATTCATAGCAGCAGCAGCAGCAGCACAGAAGAAATCATACAGGCTAATTTTATAGGCCTACTGTATCCATTTTATGCTACTTTATACTTCTACTCCACTACATTTCAGAGGGAAATATTGTACTTTTCACTCCACTACATTTATTTATTTACTAGTTACTTTTTACGTTAAAAAAAAAATCTTATGATGTGATGCAGTAAATAATCTACCCAGCACTATACAAAATATCTCAAAATGGCTTCACATTGACGAATGTATTTGTTAGTGATAAAAACAGAATAATAAAATATTCTATAATAATATATTACACCTAATTCGTACTTTTACTTTTGATACTTTAAGTACATTTTGCTGATTTTGTATTTTTTACTTACGTAACATTTTGAATTCAGGACATTTTTTTTTTAATGGAGTATTTTTAGACTATTATTTCTTTCTTTTACTTCAGTAATAAAGGATCTGAGTATTTCTTCCACTACTGACTGTTGCATAGGCTTTGTGGTAGTATGCCATATTCATTTATCTGCCTGTTTGTTGATCAATGGAGCCTAAATCCAGTAAAAAAAAAAAATCCTCATAGAGCAATTACCGTGTTGTTATATTGCTCTAAAAACGTAAAGAAAGCAGAAGTAGAAAAGAGGGGGCATCCGGATTTGAACCGGAGACCTCTTGATCTGCAGTCAAATGCTCTACCACTGAGCTATACCCCCTCGCGACCATAGCGAGCGGTGTGTGACTTATTTAATCATGTTAAAACCCTGATTTAGATATTATAGTATAGTGGTGATTATACATAGCACTGCGTATTTACTTTTAGCCGAATACGATTTTATTTTGTCGACAGTAAAACGGTATTTAACTGGTATTTTCACAGACATTACGTTATTTTGACCACTAGGGGGGGATGAGCCCACTGGCTACAGGTAACGTCACTGCTAATTAAACTTGCAGTCAACTAAAAGCAAAAGAAATCCTCCAAATTTAATGACAAAGCAAATACGTCGTTTTCTGAGCTGACGCCATTAGCGGAAGGATGACGTCATTTGTCTGCGCCTTCCATAACCGTTACAGATTACTGTTGACAACTGTTGGCAGTTATAAATCCTGTTTTCTGGTGTGACAACGCTACGACGATTAAGGTTTGATTAGTTTATGTATAAAAAACAATTGGTTAAGTTTAGTTAAAGATCATGGTTTGGGTTTAAGTAAGTATTTAGGTTAATGTTAGGGAAAGATAGTAGTTTGGGTTAAAATGACTAGGGTAACGTTACCTTGGTTACATAAAACTCCAGCACTGGTTTGAGTGTTTAACAGCTAACGCTAACGTCATTTTCGTTATTTTATGTCAACATGGCTAACGTTAGTACAGACTGGTTTAGTTTAGACTAGTAATTAAGTAGACTACACTTACTCAAGCACTGTGCCCTATGAGTATAATTTTGCAGTACTGCTACTTGAGTACTTGAGTAGTAGGCCTTTTTCCATTTTATGCTACTTTACACTTCTACTCCAATACATTTCAGAGAGAAATATTGTACTTTTTACTCCACTACATTTATATGACAGCTTTTATTGACATTATTAATAGGCTACACATTTTAATTCAACTAATAAATTATGATATAATAGATTAAGCAACCCAGCAATAGTAGGCTAATTTAAATTAGCTCCACCTCTACCAGTTGCAACATTAAAGTGATGAACACATTAATTCATCACTAATTATAATCCAGTAATATAATATATGTAGCCTAATTCTGAAATGGGCCATTTTGCAGTCTACTGGTAATTTTAGTATAGCTAATAATACTGTACTCTCACTTAACTTACTTAAACTTGTAACAGAGTACTTTAACTTGTAACAGAGTATTTTTTAGCCCCCTTTTGGGACTGTAGTAGCTGGCGTAGAATACAGGGGCTAAGTATTTCTGTGCTGTGGTATTGCTACTCTTGCTTAAGTAAAATATCTCTTCTTCCACCACTGATTCTAACAAACTAAACTAAATATTCAAAATCTTTGCAACTGGAAACAAGTGTGGTATGTTTTTTTTTTAAATTATTATTATTAATCTGTAAATTAAATTAACATTTTCTATAGGTTCTCTGTTAGATGTATCTCTTTAGGGAGAGCCATGTTAATATTTACTGTAATTGTGTAAATGACAGCTGCTTGATTTTTGTTGATTTGCCTTTTTCCTGATCATTGTTTAGCTCATAGAGCCAAACATGTCTCCTTTCACTGACAACATGGGACATCAGAATCAACTTTATTGGCCAGGTATGTTTACACATAACAAGGACAATACAAATACAGGCATACAGTTAAGCAAAAATATCATGCTGAACAAATGTAAACACACTTAAACCTATAGCTATTATATACAGGTAAGACGCAAATTGCAGTAACGAAATCAGTAATACCACAAGTTAGCACAGTTTGGGCCTGAAAGTATGGAAGTTAGGCTTGATTTGGACAAAAAACTATTACATAGCAAGCCAGTAAATTGTAATATCATTGATGTTACAACTATTAATTTGTTGGGACAGCAAACAAACTTTTATTGTTTAAATTATTTCGTAGTTAGACTGCACTTTGCCTTTGTATAGGCATACAGATCAGATAGTTGCTGTATGACAACTTACATACGAGTCACACACTGCTGTATAATACAGTGAATACAGATTAAATGTGAATATATGAGGTTTGAGAGCGAGATATACAGAAAAGCAGCATCAGTCCTGCTGCTCTGGCAGGCATGTTAATCATGTTAACATGTTCCAGATGAGGAGATGTCCACTCTGGATGTTTACCCTATAGGGTCCCTGGCCTTCTCTGGCTTTTTGGTCATTTAAATCACTGTAATCTTTCCAAGAACTTGAGATAAAGCATGTGTATGTTATTGCACGTTTTCTTTCCTCCTTTATGTATCAATATCTGTCTAAATTCCCAGGGGAGGTGTTTTTTTTGTAGCTCATCTAGAGCGCACAAACATGTCTGATGAATTCCTGTCAAAAAGAGTAAAGCAGGGATACTCAACTTACTTTGCCTGGGGCCCACTTTTGCAAAATGACATGAAGCCAAGGGCCAGTTAATAAACAAGCATTCAAAGTCATAATCTTCTCTTTTCTTCTGGTGAGCAATTGTCATTTGGCAAATTAAGCACAGTGGTTTAGGATTGGTATGAGGTGGAAAAATAAAGGCAACTCCATCTGTCCATTTTTACTGAAGCTTTTTAATGCACTCTGGCACCTTATTTACATTCAAAGTGCAAAGAAGAAAAATCTCAGTGAGAATCCATTTATTGTCATTGTTAATTTGAAAATGTCTGCGGGCCACCAGGCAACATATCGCGGGCCAGATTTGGCCCCCGGGCCATGAGTTGAGTATCACTGGACTAAGGCCTATTTTTATAGACACTTTTGAGCCCATATGTTTTACTAATTTTAAGTAATAGGAATACAAAAATATTATCTAGAATATTGTTGATTTCTTACCAATAGAAAAGAAAGAATGAATGAATATGAAAATTTCATGTCATGATTCTCCTGGCCGAAATAATTGCGATTCACAATATTATCCTGATAATCAACTAAATATTCTTAAAACTCTTAAAAAGGAACAAAAACACACTGGAATCACTTTACCTTACATTTTGCTTTGTTGGGACTTATTTTTAACATAAAATTGTGAGTTCTTTTTTCTTTAAACATTACTTTTTTCTCAAAACATTCCGACTTTTTTTCTAATAAAACTGTGACTTTTTCTGTAAACATTCCAACTTTTTTCTCAAAACATTATGACTTTTTTCTTCACTTTATACAACCTTTTTTAGAAACAAATATTTTTTATTGCCTCACAGATAGGACAAACTGTAATCAATTTGTGAGGATCTTAACAATATTCATTATCCCGATAATGGAAATTCACCACAATCAACGTATTGTTTTTACCGCAATAAAATCAATTATTGTCCCATACACATAATTCACATCGGCGTGTCTTCAAATTATTTCCTAACTAATCTGCTTCTCATTATCCAGATTTTGGCTTCTATCGGGATTCCCCTCATCAGTGCACTTCATGAAAGAACATCCTGGCACGACGCTCAGTAAGTATAACATCTTAATTTTCACAAACTAGGGAAATATAAAAGATGGGAAAATTCATTTGTTTGTTTAAAGTCAGTGTGACCTCTCCACAAAATCCACACCTGCTGCTGTGCACACTGTATGCTGTGTTTATGGTCTGCATTATGGGACGGGGTACTGATTGCCTTTCCAGCTGTGAATCCAATAAACGCTCAGCTGCCATTTTTCTTCGCCAAGGATTCCGTGTTTTCTCTCACAGCAGATGATGAAAGTGGTGTCTGCAAGAGGTGGCGGTGGAGTCAGCCACAGTGCTTGTAAAGCTCGCTTTTTGTCCGTTTTACATGCCATAAAAAAACAAAAACAAGGCTTTTACGTAACCACTTAAACTGCAGCAAAGAAACTTTTCTGTTGTGGGCCACAGAATGATGTTATTGTTACGAGTAGAGACACAATGTTTTGAGGAGTCATAAACACACTTGAGATGGAATGTGTAATATCATAAGATTTTAGCCCGGGCATTGTTAGCATCATGAGCACCATGTCTAATCTCAGAAGTCAGATTTCTCAGTCTCTGTCCTCGCAGCTGCTTTTGGACAGATGGAGGCGCCATACACGCTGCTGACAGTCAGTGGATGGATGTTTGAATCCCAAACAGACAAATACATATAATTATATAAAATACAAAGATTATAACTCAATGTACAGGCCTTTTTAAAATGTGCAGATGATTTCTCCTTTCTGCTCCAAAGCCTCATCAGCTGATCCTTGTGCCTTTTTTTAATCACCATGACAACGGATGAACAGCACTGAGGAGGAGAGAGAGGGTGTAGTTAGAAACAGGGGTGGTATGTGGAGAGAGAGAGTGAGAGAGAGAGAGAGAGAGAGAGAGAGAGTGACGGGTGGAAGAGGGATTCAGAGAAATTTTGTTTTTGCAAAGAGAAGAAGAGGAGGGAAGAGAAGAAGAAGAGAGGAGCTGAGACAAAGCCTTGATTTTTTTATTGTCTTTTTGTGGCCAACATGTGTTTCAGTCTGGTGATGCTTTTCCTCTGTCTCTCCCAAACAGAGCTGGCAAGAGGTCAGAGTCAACAGCAAACAGGTGAGCTGTGTGTATTTGTGTGTTTCAGTATTTCCACCTGTCTTTCTATCACATTAAGTTTACAGGTGTAAGCATACCTTTTAGTTCAAGTACCAAGTCTGTCTTGCAGCTTCTCCACTTTTTCTCTTGTGCTCAATTGGCACTTAATGTTTTGAAGTCTTTGCAATTAAGCTCTGCATGCAAATAGGAATAGTATTCTTATTTATTATTTTTTTTATGATAATGTTGTGTGTGCTACTGTTGCTATTTCAACTCACCGTAAACCACAGAACTTCACTAGGAGTCTTTATGGAGCAGCAAAGGGGCACGCCATGCCCTTTTTATTTTATGCACAAAAGTGAATGGCCTATAGTTTGCGATAAAGTGTACAATAAAAATACCCTTTTCCACAAGCATGCGACTGAGTCTAAACAACAACCCACAAACAGTCTGGCTCAGGTTTAAAATTAGACTTTGTTTTTCTTCTTGTCTCCCTGTTAGACTGGCAGAAAATGTTAGGAGGCTTTAGAGCTGCTGGAGAGTGGACTTTTCATTTACTTTATTTAGAGATCTTGGTCCTGAGTGTTGGAGGCTATTCCATGAGCTGGGGACAACAAAGGAAAAGTAAACTTGGGGGATGTTAAGATCTAGCCAATCACTAGAGCTGCTCATATAAGTTCCAAGATTCCTGTGATATAAGGACGTAGTTCACTGACAAGAGCTGTTTGGGACATTCATATTAATTTATTTCCATAGCGCTGAGGAATTTGACTGGTCACTCTACAAACCCTGCCCTTTGCCTACATTTCATTAAATCATCTGGTTCTTCTTCTGTGGAGGGAAATGTGTTGCAGATGAAACGGCGAGGTGGTCAGATGTTCTTGCAAAAGGGTCAGCTGTCTGTATTGCCAAATTTGCTCTTATCTGGCATGTCAGTCAACATTATATACTGCTCCATTTTAAAAAATTACTTTGGTCCTGAGGGAGCCATGCACACCATCTGAAGCAGACTGTAAAAACACGGAGCCTCGAGCTGAAAATGAATTGTGTACCCGTCAATGACCTCAGTGTTGGCCTCTCGTCTCTTGTCCTGCTGAGCCGTTTGCTTAACAAATAGCTTGTAGCTGATCCAGACATGTTGGAAAAAATGAGAACTTGAAAAAAGATTGTTTTGTAAGATTGGACCATAGATAGGATGTTATTGTCTGTGTATCCCAGATTGACTCCTATTTTATAAAAGGCATGTGCAATTTGACTTGTGATATGCAAATGCTTGTGTTTTAGGAAAAATAAAGTGACAAGTAATCTGCCAACAGCTGAGCAACTTGCTTTTTGAATCATGTTGTCATTTGGAACAGCGTTTGTATGGGAAACGGTTTTGAACTCAGTCTCCTTTTCCCTTATTTGTCTTACCGGACACTGAAAAGAAAAAAAAATGACGTTTTCATGCAGAACTTTGGTTTCACCACAACAGAAGAAAAGTGAGGCAATCAGTGCGCTCATGTTCTCTTTAACAAGATTTGACCAAAATTGGAATGACTTTTATTGTGAAATGTGACTTTGTGGCACCCTCTTAGGGATGTCATTAATTAATTTTGTTATTTTTAAGATTCCTGGGTGTTGTTTATTAAAGGAGGCTCCTCGCAAAGTATTAATATCATGTTGAGTGTTGCTGTAGTATGTCAGCGGCTCATTTATCGGCCAAAATGCGAAGAGATCAGCTTCCCAACTATTTAATCACGGAGGTGGCGGAGTTCTTTTCTCAAATATAAAGAATCTCCAAGGCCACAGTGTCTTGATTATCTGGATGATGCTTATTTGCTGGAATTTAACTAAAGAAATTGCACATCTGCAGTTCAACCACACGCCTTGAGATGAACTATGCATGTTTATTGTGGGTGATGTTGAGGAATCCATGCCAAACTCCTCCGGCCTCTGCTCAGGAAGGGCGTGTTCTCTCAGACCGCTCTGAGCTGACCGCTCACAGAAAAAGGCAGCTAAATGTCGTGGTTTGGTAGCTCCTAAAGGAGCGGGCAGAGGTCAGTTTTCTGCCCAAAACATCTGCCCTTTCATTGCCACTTCCTGTTTTACCTCCCGGGTCTTTTACATACTTGTCATCCTTTTTCTTCTGTGCTGCTCTCATTGCCTCCATTTTTTCTTTTTTAACTCTTACACCCTGAAATTATGCAAACATCTTGATCAAGAGCAGCTTTAACCAATGACAGTTTTCTCACTTTCTGAGTCACCATCACAATTTCTACACAGGCACAGTGAGGCATGGGTTAGCTGTTGTGCACACCACCCTGCTCTTATCCTAAAAGAAGAGCAGACGTACAAAACAAATCCAGGTCCATCTTGATATTGATTCACCACTTAGGTATTCTGTTGCAATCCTCTCCCTTTGGATTTGTTTTTTTGAGCAGGGATATTTAATATGAAAAGAACAAGTATTATGAAATCAATCTGCATTGCATGAAATCCTATAAAAACTGTGCAACTGTTAGCCATATGTTTAGATATTTTGTATGAAAATCTCAAACCTCTAAATATAAAATCACAATTTAAATTAGTCCAAAGTAAAATAAATGTATCTTACTTCAATTCTAAAGTTTCTACAAATAGATGAATATGGGAAAAAAACTAATAACTAATAAACTATAATTTTTCATGTAATTGGAAGGCCAGTTGCAGTGTTATTATTGACTTTATGGTTTCAATATAATTATTTCAGAGGCATCCAAAAGATTCAAAATGTCTGATTCTTACAATGACTTACAACAAAAATGACTTTAAAGTTGTTTTGGTGTCCAGCTAAATGAATTCTAGGCATAACATCGGAAATGTTATTTATCTGCAAAAAAGTCTTGAGCTCAAACTTGACCTTTGACCCTTATTCGGAAGTTAAGGTACTCTGTCTTTGCATTGTCTGTAAAATAATAACAGTTCATGCCAAGACAAAAAGCCTTAACTTCCATTTGATCTCTCACTTTGTTGTTGATTACAGTCAGTAATATACTGTATGATAATAATTATGACCTAGATAGAATCTAGCGGCATATCATGAAACTATATCGACTTAATATAATAAGAATAAATCAATCAATTTGTAGGTTGTTTTTTTTAACGACTTTACTTTGACTGTCTCTTGTCTACATTATCATCTCACATCATTAGGACCAAATTGGATAAACTAATATTTGTATTAAATTAAACCCTCTGTATTCAGGATGTATAATGTGTGACGTGTGTGGAGAGCTTCAGTGTATGACAGAATACAGAGGTAAAACACGGTAACTTAAGGATGGGGAAAACTGGGGAAAACAGTAACTTCAATTACAAAAAGTCATTTTTGACCAAAATGAAGTTACGGTCTTTTGTCTTTGCACGGCAGTATAGGAGCAGGGCTCAGAGTATTGAAATAGATGAGTGGAGAGTGAGTTTTTGTCAGTTTCAGAGACAATATGACTCCCATCACACTGTTTTGATTATCTGCCAGTGATTTCAAACTACTGGCTGAGACCGATGACCTGAGTAGATATTAAAGCCGCAGCTTATTCAGCGTCTGCACCCCTCCCAGCTTTTATAAACCAGAATATGTTTATCTGCTGCATTACAGACCTCAACAACTGTGCGCACAGAACCATTACTCCTCTTACCTCATAGATGCCATAACAGGGCGGATGCAGCGCTCAACAATCACACATCTAGGTTTAATATACGAGCTGCCACGAATGCATTGACGTACCACTTAATTGAATGAAAGGGCGGAGAGAAACACTCATGGGTAAATACAATAAGCTCCCTATGAGGTCAAGACATTTGGGTTGTCACTTCAGCAACTTGTTAGAAGACGCATTGTAGTTTTGACGGCTGTGGAAGACATCAGTGTTATAATTGTGTGAATGCAGAGTTCTGTTTAAAGCACGCATCACCAGCCAATGTCCCACACAGTCTGAACTCTGGGGGTTTGGCACAGGAGGGACCAGCAGTGTTCCCCTCCCACTCAGGACAGAAATCAAACCAACATCTACGAACATTTCACTGGCATGAGATAGGATCCATAAGGAGTTGTTTAGACGCTAAATGTCAGATTTCATATTCTTAAATGTGTTTTCTTGCTGATTGCGGGGATGCTGGAAGTCAGTCAGAGTTGGGGGTGCTGAGAGAAAAGTCTATATAAAGATGTCATATTAAATGCTGCGCACCATTCATGGTTTTTACATTAAATTGAATAGCCAATATTTTACACCAGTTTTACACTACAACACACAGCAAACCTGCTGTGTCAAAGCAGCATAGCACCATATTCAACTATGGACAGTCAACGTATTCTCATGAAAGGGTTCGTATGATATCTTGCAAATTTGGTCGCATGATTGCCGTTTTAAACACGTGATTAACGGTGTGAAACAGTCCTATGATCACTGTTTTAAACACGTGATTATCATTGTGAAACGGAACTAATTGGTTAAGTTTAGGGAACAAACTACTTGGTGTGGTTAGGAAAAAACAACAGGGTTTGGGTTAAAATAACTACTTCTGGTCACTGTTATGTAGGTGACGTAGTGACATATCTACATACAGAAGTTAATTTACAGGTTGACTTAAAATAACATGAATTTTGGTTTCAAATGGGACATGAAGAGCGGCCTCCTGTTTTTCCTAACTTCACCAAGTAGTTTTGTTGCCTAAACCTGACCAATGAGTTTAGTTTCCCAACATTAACCATGTGTTTAAAACGGCGACCGTGGAACACCGGTTCACAACATTAAATATAACGGTCATATTTATTTTCTTTTTTGTTCGGACAAATGCCCTGAATTGAGCTGTGGCCCCCTGCTTTCTGTTTAACAAAAAAGGAGGATTAAATTCTATCTTTTTTTTTTATTAACATGCAGCTAGTAAAAGTGGGAGAGGGAGTGTGCACACTCGTCTTTAGGCTTGAAAACATGTAGAAAATGACTGAATTTAAAGCAGCTGCCTAATTCAGATGGCAGGTCAGTCGTGGTCAAACACCTGAAAAATAAACATGGTGTCTTTTCATGTCCTTTTTGAGAACAAAACAGTAGACACCTTGTATTATAATGTGGGTTTGGCTGAAGGTGGAGTTTTAACATCATACCATGCACCACCGTGAGCTACACCCTCATCCCTCAATAAGTTATTTCAAACTCTTTGAGGTTTGCAAAACCTCCAGATCCGGCTTTATAACAAACATTTTATTGAATGTGTACTCACACACTTTATATACCATCTCACCCCATCTTTACTCAGTCTGGAATGTTTTATTCTTTTGCATCAAGCATTAAAAATAGAAGGGGGTAAAAAAAAAAACACTGCTCACTTAGTATCAGACTTAGCTGAGGCTCTGGAGTTATAGACTATCAAACTCAATGAAAAAAACATTCACACAATGAAATCTGTGCAAGTCTTTTTAATCAGAGACCTATTCTTGCCTTGAAAATGGTCTCTAATTAAAACGATTGTTGCATAGATTTGAGTGTGCAATGTTTTTTTTCATTGAGCATCAAGCATTAAACAAAATTTGTTTAATGTCACTGCTGGCAGAATTTTGTATTTCAGCCACAAGCAAATTGTTTCCAAATTGAAATAACCTGATGTATTTCAAGAACATTAATGCACTGCATGAGACTTGGGTTGTCATTAAGATTTATTTGAATCTGGTGCGCAAGACGAGAGCACACTCTTGTGGCTTTGGCTCAGAGGAACACGGCACAGATCATGTAAAGTATGTTTTCTTTGTCAAACTTCCTGCAGGTGTCAAATTAAAACAGGGAACTAGAGCTAGCCTTCCGACTGTGAGTATGGCTGAATTCCACATCGTACTGCAGTACAAAGATAAAAACACGTGTAGTTTTGTCCTCAACCAATATTTCAGCAACTCGAAATTATCTCAGTCGCATTTCCTTCTTTGTATCAGTGCTTCATGTCACTTTGAATGCAGCTGAGGGGGGCGGGTCGGTGCTGCTAATGCTAACTAGCTGGTAGCTTTGAGCTAGCGCTAGCATGGATGTAGCTATAAAGAGAACAAGCAAACAAGTAACAGTTTAGATTTACACGGTTAAATCTACATGTGTTTGAGCCTGGGCTTCCTAACCGGACCACTGGGAGATCTGGTAGTCACCCTGCTCAGTTTTACTCTGCTCAGTTACCAGCAAATCCCGACATGAAAACACCGGAGCAGCAGAGACCAAACTCTTCGCGGTAGCCAAGCTAACCACGGCAGAACAATCACAGTGTTTCTGACGGGAAACTGAACACGACGGAGTGATTATCTTGGCTTTTTTGTTGTTGTTCGTAAACGTTCCCAGCTCCACTTCAAAAGCCTCCTGTAGTTCACTGAAAGCCAGAAACAAAAAACAGCAAACGTTAAGTACATGAGGCCGCCCTGATTTAGGGTTAGATGAGACACCCCGCGAAGAGCAAAGCTGTCCCGGGGTATTTATAGGCTGCTGCGTGACGTCACCGCCGTGTACCGTATTGTACCTAAAAACCCGCATATCACCGTAATATTCCAAAAAAGAAGCGACAGACAGATAGATGCTGTACAAAATTACTTAAATAAATGATCTGTCATGCTTCTGTCAGAAAGTCCTGCTTTCTAGCCGTCTAAAGTTGTTGTTCTATGTGTCAAAACTCACCCTCTTAAAACAGTGATAGAGTATAACTGCCCTACGTACATTTACTCAAGTAGCTTTTACTCCACTACATTTATTTAATAACATAAAGTTACTTTGCAGAATCAAGCTGTTTTCATCAGTTGCACACAGATGTACACAGATAATTAATACAAAATATAACTCAACTAATAAAGGATGATGTATTATTATGGATTAAGCTAAGTAGGTCTATATAAAGTAGTAGAACCACTTTTACCAGCTGCAACATTAGTGATATTTACATACATACTTTTGAAATTTAAATATATTTTGATGCTAATATTTTGTACTTTTACGTAAGTAAGACTTTGAATGCCGGACTTTTACTTAGGCCTAAGTAAAAGTACCCTTTTTTCCACCACTCTCTAAACTAAATATATGATATTATGCTGCATTGGAAACCTGGAAATAGATATTAAACAAGCTGCCAGAAATTTGGGAGTCATGTTTAACTGAGGTCTGAATATTGTTCAATATCATTTGATATGTCTCCAAAATAAGGTCCCCTCAATTCACTCATGCTTTTTTTGTTAACCTTTAAAACAATAAATAGTCATTGCCACGTAAATGTTATACATATGTCTTTCTATCAACTGGCTGAGGAAGTACGGAAATCTTTCAACACAGAGAAAACTGTTTTAAAAACTTGATCTGAAAGCAAACTTTGTATTTGTAACACGGGAGTGGAGCACAGTTGTTTTTGGAAGCCAACTATATTTTTTAATTTTGCTGAAATCGCAGTCTTCCTGTATTCTTTGATGATTATATTTTACACAAGACAGCACTGCAAGTTGTTTTTTTTATAAAGAGCCATGCATATACAAATGTATACTTAGATTCTCTTCAAACAAGGAAAACATTTAATAATTAAACATTTAATAGATTAATTATCCATCAACCAGCTGATTTAAACTAGTGAACAGTTACTTAAACATTTATGCAGACTACAACTCTAAGAAAAGTTTTCTACGCCTACATTGCCTCTGCTTTATATACCATTAACATAAATGACTCTTGAGAGCTCAGTCAATTCATTTTGGCTCCAAACGTGCAGCTGAATCAGTGGTCGAGGTTATGCAAGGACAAAGATGTCCATAGGTCCACATCCAAGTCTCGGTGTACTGGCAGAAATGCATTTTCCACACTCTGTAAAAAATCACAGTGTGATGCTAAAATAAACTCCTAACATCAACTCGGAATATGTGGCTTTCAATATGTGGCTTTGTAGAAAGACAAGCCATCAATTAAAACACCCAGAACTTTAAAACAAAACCTACCTACCCCAGTCTGCTTACTAAATATGGTTCACACTGTTTGTAGGATTTGACAGTTCCTGTCGAGCATCACAAAATGTTATTTGTATTGTTCCTGTCTTCGTTCAACAATGGCTTCAACAGACAAGGCTAAGACTGACAAAAGCAGATAGAAATTTCTCATTTGTGCTGAGTGGCTGATTACTGAGCCACAACAGTAAACATCATTCTTAAGAGTCTGAATAAAACTGGCATCTGGGATATTTCCCGAAAGTGTGAGGTACTGCTGCCAGGGTAAAAAAAATAAAAGTGTTGATGTGGAATTTTAACTGCATCGGTTGGCAAAGAAGAAAGATGCAAGCAGTGTTGGGAGGGTTACTTATTAAACTTATTCCACTACAGATTACTGAATACATGCCATAAAACTTTATTTGTGACATATTCCATTAGATTACTCAAATTAAGTAACATATTCTTAACACTTTGGATTACTTTCTAATATTTAAACTTCTCTTATAGATAACTTCTCTTATATTTTCCCATATATATCTCCTCACATTGTCGTGTGGCATGTGCACTGCATGTGCACAAATTGTTGCACTTTAAAAAAAACAAAGAAACAAACTAGAAGGGCACTCAGAGAGCACAGACCTCTGCCAAGGCCATGCCCTATGTCACAATGTTAACAAAAGCGAAAAATAATTTGTGTATCCGCCCTGTGATTTAGATCTGCTCCAAAATGTAATGAGTTCTTCCTTAGCACATGCTACACCCTTCCACCAAGTTATATGAAAATCAGGCCGGGAGTTTCTCCGTAATCCTGCTGACAAACAAACAAACATTTCACACCTGAAAACATAACCTATTTGGCAGAGGTAATAAAGCAATCCCTTCAAGTAACCTATAAATCTATTTTTAAAGACAGTAACTGTATTCAGAATACCACCAATCTAAACTGTAACAGAATACAGGTACTCATATTTTGTATTTGTAATTCCATTACTTGTATAATCCATTACTCCCCAGCACTGGATGAAAGTGCTTATATCATCGCATCCCATACTAACCTGATATTCATTATTTTGGACAGATAATTGGTACAGTGTGATCTCAGAGCAGCATGAGGAGTCGACCGGAGGTGACAGTCATCCCCTCAGAGCTCAGAGGTCGTCATCGGGCCACGCTCGGATAAACAGGGCGGTCCTGGGTGGAGGACTAACCATCAACACCCTGCCAGACAACATGACACGCGTAGTGGTGAGACCTCTACCACAGTGTTTCTTATGACTGTAATGCTTTGTGGCGTTTATTATGCTTTTGGCTTTTAACTTGTTCTATTTGTTTTACTTGGAGTTAAACGTTGCCCTCTTTTGGAAATGGAGTTTACTCGTTTCCACTCACTTGGAGAAGTATATGACAGCATATGATTTAACCATGTACAGAGTGAACTCTTAATGCCTGTGTGACACACTCTCACATCATTACAACCTCGGATCCTCTGTGTTTTTCTTGTCTGCAAGGAGGATTCTGGGAAGTATTACACATGGCGTAGCTTTGGCCCAGAAGACCAGCGCACACAGGAACTCTGGGTAGACATGAGCGACGTCCGGCATGGCCAAGTTCGAGTCCATGGCATTCTGTCAAATTCATACAAACAGGCTGTGGTGAGTCTCGCACACAACAAATACACTTTCTTACTTTCTTTGTAGGTTATTTGCAAACATTTCAATTCATATTTTACTTTACCAGGCCAACAATAACAAATGGGTGACCGTTGTTATATAGTGTGTAGCATTTGACAGATCAGATGGGTGCCCCCTAATTGTGAAATCATGTCCGGTGTGCTACATGAACATACCTGCATTAACATCCTTTGAAATGGTCAAAGATATAAATGAATCTAATCCACAAATCCTCTCCCTTCAGACACAACAGTACTCAAACACACTGTTCTGATTGCACAATAGCAAAATGCCCATGGTGAGATAGAGTGCTTAGTGATTCTTTATTTCTTAAATACCTGAATTCAAAGAAGATAATTCAGTCTGAAACATGAGTTAACATTTCAGCCATGTGGTCATTTACAAGGCCATGAATATGCAGTG
>JAOVVB010002354.1:0-17310 GCA_028570985.1 Heterobranchus longifilis | reverse complement strand
CACAATCACCACAGATGACTACTTTTTTAATGCTAAATATGTCTGTTAGCCGTGTAGATATCTAATGTTAGCAAAATGAAATATTTAAAAATTGCACAAATATAACTTTTGATCCATCCACATGACGTTTACTCCACTTTCAAACGAGACTGCACTTACTTAGGAGACTGGAAGTGTGTACCATTTCTTATCATTGGTGGTATTGATCTTTTAGAAATATTGAATATCTTTGATCAAAGATTTAAATAGAGGTTAAAAAATCACAAAGACAAAGGATAACACTAAATGGTTCAGGACTCACGTCCTTTTGTTATATTGATGATTTAAGTGCCAGTGTACACTGGTGTTAAGTGTTATTATGTTATTGATCACATTATTATTATGTTTGTGATCACAGGGTGACCGTGGCCTACCTGGCCCTCCAGGAATTCAGGGGGAAACTGGTATTGGACTTCCTGGACCAAAAGTAAATGATGTTATGGATTATCCTCTCAATATCTTCTTGTACTTTGTGATTGTTTATTTGCTATCTGCATTTGAGCTTCTCATATTAAATGAAGTTACTATATAAATCTGCAGGGCGACATGGGATTCCAGGGCCGACCGGGTCCTCCCGGTCCCCATGGATTGGGCGAGCCCGGCCTTCCAGTAAGTTAAGAAGAAACAGTCTGTGCTACGGCAAATTGTTGAATGTTTCAATGACTGTCATATTTGTTTCAGTGGCAAATGTGATCTGTTGAGAAAGCCCACATAGGCACTTTGACCTGAGCACTATTTGGGTGACATATTGTAACTTAAATATTGTTTTACATATTACATATTGTTTGCTTTGTGTACAGGGACCTCAAGGACCACAAGGTGTTCAAGGGGAAAAAGGGCCCCATGGCGAAGGGTTTCCAGGACCAAAGGTATTATTTCGAGTCTATCAGAGAACTCATCAAAACAATAGTAACATCAAGGTGAAATCTACAACATACCACCATGCTTTGCTGATGTTCTCTATAGGATAGAGCAGAAAGAGATGGAGGATATTCTGAACACCTTAATAACAGATGAGTTACAGATTAAATTACAGTGAGACAGTTGTTGATGAAGTAATGCCTAAATGCTTAGAAAAATATTGATGAATGTTAAATTGTTACAGAGAACTGTCTAGCTTTACTCATGCACTGTTAATGATATGTAATCTATTGTGTGGATTTTGTGGATATGTAATCCATGTGTATGAATATAGACGTATGAGGAGAGCTGGTCAGTAGTGGTCTACAGGGACACTAGCCAGGTGAAGGAGACAGATATCCATTGAAATATAGAATAGAAAACTAAGGTGAGCAAAGACCCCACTATCCCTGCATCAATTACTCTGTTAAGATGCTCTTCAGCAAAGCACTGCTCAGGTGTAAATATGTGGAGTTGCATACATCTCCTGCACAGTGCTGCTGGAAAAGTAATTAAAGCCTAAATTAAGCAGAAATGTTAATTAAAGAAGTCTGAAGAACCACAACTTACTGCGCTCTAACACTCTCTCTAATATTATGGATCAATCATTTGATATTTTTCTATATTTAATAGCTGACAGGAAACATTGGGAGAGAGCAGTGGGGGTGACATGCAGCAAATGTTCCCAGCTGGAAATTAACCAAACAAAGTTCTGCTTATCTTTCAGTTAAATCAAAGGTTAATTATACTGAGTAATGTTAACATGCTGAATGGACATACAGTGCCCCAACCTCCCCAAAAGCTCAACACATTGCAAATTCAGACAACACATGCAAATAGACAAAACACACGCAAATGAAGAAACATCTTCACCAATTTGAAGACACATGCGTAGCATTTAGAAAAAGTGCTGCAGATAGAGAAACGCGCTGCGAGAAGCTCACAACGCAACGGCAACTGTTTTCAGGGGACACTAAAAAGTGATGCACACAGCTGGGACAGCTTGTTGTAGGTCGTGTGTAGAAGGTAACCCTAGATTTGCTGAAGTCTCGCAAGATGGGTATGGTTAAGCATTAGCCTCGAATGGTTAGTGCTAGGTGGTGGAAATTAGTCTCGCCCGTTTTTGCAAATCTAGTGTTACCTTCCAGACACGACCTTTCTTGTTGCAATTTGTGGTTTATGAAGTTTTTGAAGTCAGCTATCCTTCAGTGGTGTTGGAAAAGCACCTAAACACATTTTTTGGCTTATTTTAACATTGTGTTAGCTACCTAGTGTTTAGCCTTTTGCTTATAATTATATTATCTGACACATGCCATCACAATGTTAAAGTAGCCAAAAAAAAAAATTACATTTTAGGTGATGTTCCAACTCCAGTGACGGGTAGCTGACTTCAATAACTTCATAAACCACAAACCATGATAACAACAAGCGTGTCCTGCACATTTTTTTTCCCATCCATGTTTTGCTGTAGTCCCGCCCTACTGTGCTGTGATTGGCTAGTACTTGTCACATGAAGGTTGGACTGGGCTGACCAAGTTCAAAACCTACTTGTATAGACATCGCACCTCTCATTAAATAATGTGTGTAATGTGGACTATTCTGTATCTGTCAAAACCAGATCTCGTTCTGTTCCGACTCACTGACTCACATCTCAGGTGTTCACTCTAGCGTTACTACTCACTCGGTTGTTGATGTGCTAAGCCTGTAAAAACAGTATTTTCTCCCCCGTGCTGCAACATGCTCCACTATGGGACATGTGTTTTAAAATAGACTCTGGCAAATATCCCATTCAAAAGATAGCTGGGATTCAACCGTGGCTTTGACAAGATAAAAGACTGGGCACAATGGTATATGGCTTATAGTATAAAATATATCATTATTATTATTGACAGCAGCATGTCTTACTGTGCAGCAGCACAAACAAACCTAAGCATAATGAAGTGAGATGAATGTATAATACCCACGTAAGAGTAAAAGGAATTGCATAAATACCCTCTCACAACAAGACAGAACTTGACAATGGGAGGAGCGTATTTATGTGGAGGATTCTCCATAAAGAAATCTAAGAACGCTTTTATTTGTTAAAGAAAGCTCTTGGAAAATTAATGAATGTCCTCCAGCAACAACACATCTGTTTTACCTGTGCCAGACCTGCTAGCTGTTATAGATTTTACTCCTCTGCAGACTTCTACCTCTTGTAAAAAATGAATGAGAGTGCTTTTGTGAGAGGTGATCCAACCCAGTGATCCAAATCACTGGAAAAAAGTTCATATAAGTGCCATGAAGAAAACACGGTTCCATTCTTTTTGCGTGGGATCATTTTGTATCAATCACAAGAGGATAACAGGAACCAACATGCTCTTCTTCCATCCGCTCTTTACTGAGAACAATGCAGATTTGGCTGTGATCCAAAGGCAAGTGGCTGTGATGTAACTGACAGAAATAACTCGATGTTGTTCCACAGGGGGAGCGGGGTCTCGCTGGACCGAGGGGGCCACGGGGACAGCAGGGTGCAGGAATCAAAGGAGAACGGGTGGGTTATAAATGTATCATCTAACAAAGAGAATATTTCAACCAGCACAGACTCGAATTAAAGTGAACAATGATTTTTCTACAAAGTGCATCATAATGAGAATTGTGAAGAGTCTTTTGACGGTGATTAAACCCCGTTCTGACGTAGTAGATTTGGGGGAGTAGCGATGCTGTGATAAATAGGATTCCACCCCTCTGGGTTTCAAAGACCTCATTTACACCTGGTATTAAAATGTGATCTGTATCCAGATATGTTATCTGGATAAGGAAAAACGCATGTTAATGCAAGGTGTAAACACGTCGTGATCAGATATGCCTGATCACATCTGGAGGTAGTCTGGCTCACATTGTGTTAGGCAGGATCTTAGGCAGGTGTAAACACAAAACGTCTGATCCGCAAATACTGCAAATACCACTGAGGACAGAGATCTGATCTCAATGAGGATAACGAGAACACATTAAAAATACCAGCTGTAAACACAAAGATGTATAAATGGGGTCTCATTCTGCAACTGTTAGCCGCACAGAGCTACTGTAACAGTTTGCTAGCCAGCAACACCATGGTGCTGTTCCTCCCAACGTTATATCCTGCATGCTTAGCGAGTTTTACTCGGAAATACGTCACGATACGGGAGATATATACTCTCGACTTTACGTTTCAGCTCGACTTTAAACAAATTTCTGCTCAAAATTTGAGAGAAATAAGTCTTTTGTGTGCATAGAAAAAGTCGTAGATCTGTTATTTCAGCTCATGAAAAATGGGAGCGAAAACAAAAGTGTTGCATTTATATTTTTGCTCGGTGTAATATACATTTCCTGTAATGCTGCACTTCTGTCATCCACTTCCGTTGTTTGTGTTTACTGGGCTTGAACAGATGGTGGTGTTAAGGCTTCTCCCTGCAGCTTTGGGGGGCGTCTGTGGCTGCTGTGAGGAGAAAGTATTCTTCGGGTAAAATGCAGTTTGGAAAGGGATGAATAATTGATCAAGGAGCCTTTTTTTCTGCTCGTTTGTTTTGTTGTTTCAGTTGATTGCCAGCGAGTTAACTTGACCCTCAACTACAGCAGAGAGTTACAGCAAGACTTCATGCACACCGTGTGTACAAGAAAACAGCTTACAGTGCAGAGCAGTGTGTGATTGGCCTATCTCTCAGAAGAAAAGAGGATTAGAGGGACCTCTTATGTCTTGTGCATGTCTTTGTGTCGCCGCTTGTGTTTGCATGAGTGTGTGCGTGCTGGCAGCAGGTGCGCCATGCGCAGGCATGTAGATGCCACATAGTAAGATTGAGTAAAGAAAGGAAGGGAGCCTCTGTGACTTTAAAGGTATTTTTAATCCGCAGTGTCTCGCTGGCCGGGAGAAGTTGAGGGGCGGTGTTAGGCGCGTGCCTGGTTGCTAATAGGGATGAGAGAGGCTCAGTCCTAATATACCAGAAATTAAACATCACGTGCAAGAACGCCGTCGCCCGGGAGATGCCTCACCTCATCACACACTGACTTCGAGGATACATACTCCTGCACATTAACACATTAACGTGAAGGTACGTCTTTTTTTTGCTTGTCTTTTGGAGAAGTAACCACTTGTTTCTGGATAGAAAAGGGGATTATGGAGTTACAGCTCTCAAGAGAAGGTTCTAGTAGATTGTTTGAGACAAGAATCACAGAGGGAAAAGCGCTTGTGGTACATGCATGTCTAAAAGGTATAATAGGTGTATAGTGGTGTGTTTTGTGAATTGTCTTATTGCGTAATCCTGCAGTTTGTTAGTCGTAGTTAGATATTGTTTGTATTTTAAAGCTGAGTTTCAACTGCCACTGATCTCTGCAGCAAAAGAACATTTCTTTGTTAGTGTCTTTGCCTCATACCCAACTGAGTATTCAAATTTAATGAACACGGTGCAGTGTGTGTTATCTGGTTACCAGACTCAAGTTACATTGGCCAGGCCACACAGCACAAATACATCCCACACAGTACTACTACTACTGAACTTAAGTACACTTTTAAAGTTCTTGTACTTTACTATTTTTCTACTGAATTTCATTTCAGATGTAAATATTGTACTTTTTTACTCCACTACATTTATCTTACAGCTGTAACTAGTATCACTAGTTACATTTCACATTAAGATTTTACATTAAAAATAAAACACAATAAGCTGAAAAAATACTATGTAATAGAGATTTAAAGATATAATATGTAACATTTCTGTATTAAAATGTCTAAATACACAACTAGATATATGCTATATATTTTGTTAAGTTGTGTACTTACATTATCCCAAATGTTTCCAATAATTTTCCAACCCAGAGAAATCTGTCATTTTATTCAAGGACATGGTCTGTTATATTTGGTCGCCTGGCAATGACGGCATATCTCCTTTGCGCATGCGTCAACGTTGTGGTTGTCTGTCAGACGCTCTCATAAATTGTCTTTTTTATCTGGTTTTAAGCCACATTTTTACCATACACTTTTTAGATCTTGGGTCGTTTTTAACTATATATTTTAATCGGATGAAGATAGTCATTGAGCGTCTGTATCTTAAGTTTTCAGAGAAACAAACTGAGCAAACGTCAGCGGCAGCTCGGCTCGCAGCCCCTCCACCGACGAGCCAAACAGAGTAGAAAAAAACACTGATTTTTAACACGAAACTGCTTTATTCAGTGTTTTTACCATTTTTGATCACCTGGTCTGTTGTTTTGGAGACGAGGAAACCTCTGCGGGTTATTCTGCTCTCTGTAAAAACATCCTGAATGATGAACACTGACAGAATCCAAACCGGGAGAAGCTGACGGCGGCAATGATGGCACTCCGTCTTTTGTTATTAATTTGATTGAGAGACCCCTAATGGCAGAAAAATTACACATTATGTGTTTTAATAATGTCATATATAATCATATATCAGTCACAGGGGTCATTCTTCAGAATGAGTACTTTTCATACTTAATTTTGCAGCTCATTGAATGCGTCCTTATTCAGGACTTCTGGATACATTTCAATAACGGATACAAATTCAATATGTTGTTTACTCTTAAACAGAAGGGCCCTGATAACATTCTACTAGTGAGTCGACTCTGTGTACACTGTGTGTGTGCATGCGTGTGTGTGCGTGTGTGTATAAACTGCTGGGTTTGCACATGCCTCAGAGAGTGCTTGTCCCCAGGCCTGTGTTTGATGTTGTGTGTTTACACCTGTGTGTTTTTTTTTTTTTGTGTCCGTCCGTCTGTCTGTCTGGGTGAATGTGTTTGTTTTGCATCACTGGATGCTTCAGTCAGTGTGTTTATGTGAATGTGTGGGTGAGATACAGAGGGAGAGGGAGAGGATGAGGGAGAGAGAGAGAGAGAGAGAGCATGCATGTACGGGCTGCTTCCGCCTCAGAGCGTAGAGACAATCAGGCCATGCTTCAGCGATCAGTGGGAAGAAGGGGAGGAGCGGAGCAATCGCTACACTACCATCGTTTATCACTGAAGACAGAAACCAAGACTCACCTCTGCCTACACATACACACACACATACAAATACACTACAGTGAGGAGGAGGAGGAGGAGGAGAAAGACTGAAAGAGGGAGAGTAAAAAAATGAGGCATATCTATAAGCCAAGGAGATGAAGAAAATCTGATTCTAAATGTGCAGATAAAGAAAAGAGAAATAAGAAAGGAGGACTGTTTGTTGGTTAGGAAAAAAAAAATAAAGCATGAAAGGAAACAGTGATGTTGGGATTTGAACCCTGTGACCACAACACCCACCAAGGTCAACAGCATATGACCTTTCCCCCCCTCTACTGTATTAAAGGGGGAAAAAATGACACTTGAGAAATATTCTTATTTTCTTTCTTGCTGGGAGTTAGATGAAAATATGTCATCTTCTCATCTAAGCACCTCTAAGGCTCACTATTTAAAGGGGATATGTTATTCTCATTTTCAGGTTCGTACTATTTTTCGCATACTGACTGTCTGAATGTACCTGTATTCACTCGGTCTTGAGACCATGCACTTGTCTTGGTCTCGTGTCTCGTTGGACTCGGCTGTTGAGAACTGGTCAAGTTGTTACTGGCTGCTGATTCGGGATCTGTTGTGCAGAGATCGTGGGATAAACCAAGACTTTTGGCTGTGTTCCTCTTAGTACAGACTAGTCACCCGGTCTCCCTCCTCACCCCTGCCCAGGTACTGAGGGCTCTGATGGGTGCACAGAGGACACATCTGCCCCACAGCTCCCAGACAACACAGCAAATGAGCACTCGCTGTCATATTGCAACACATCACTTTGATGTACGGCAGAGGCGACGTATTTTAATATCCTACTCTCTGGATCTGGCGAATGGCTGTGCATATTCTCAGATACAGTGGAGCTAAATATACTGTAGGTTTGTTCTGCAGTCATTTTCAGCACGTGGGCTGATGTAATGGAGTCGTGTATCATTTTGCTTCCAGGTTCATATATTGGCTGTGCGTCCTGATGCATTACTGCAGCCTCTGTGTTGCCTTTTCATTAGTGAGCTTTTTTTTTTTTTTTATACACTCATTTGATCACATGCAGGGGTCTCCCATAATAACACCAGCAATTCCCGCAAGAGGAGATAAAGAATTCATTGTGATTTATCTGGCTACAACCTGATTTCCCTACATGCCTCTGCCAGCCTTCAGCTGCACATTTGAGAGTATAAAAGGTTTAGATATAAAAATGAGACCTCCTACAGCTGCCAACTGAGAAAACAGAACAAAGCCTATGAGATATTCTTCATGTTATGAGTCATCTGAAGACCTTCGCAGATGTTTTATCTGGGTTTTTGAATATTTTATGGTTGCAATTTCCCTTAAAATAGATTGACCTCAGATAAGATATAGCATTTTGAATGACATTGCTCTATTTTTTTTGATGCGATGTGAAATGAATGGCTGATCCTGGCTGGATAAAAATGCACATACAGTTACTGATTATAGATTTTTCTCATCCTGGGATATCACAATACAGAGAGACTTTGTATGTGGAGAGGCAGGGTGTGTTTTCATACAGTATATATGAACTTCCACAAGCCTTTTTTCGCTGGAGCCCCAAATACTTGACCCACAAACACTATTTACAACGCTCTTCTTGTTTAGTCTTTCTACTTTAAAATGATGACAAAAGACCAAAAGCTTATATGATCCCACCTGTCCGTTTATCTTCCGTTCAGCCTCGATTTTTTAAAAACAATCAAACCAGGCACATTTAGCTCAGTAAGTCCCCTTTAAAACATATTTTCCTCTGCTGATGTCTTCTGATCACCTGTCAGAGAAGGAACATGCGCGGTGAGCAGCAGAGTCTAGAGACTGTTGGAGAATCTGCGTCAAGATAACCAGTGTTACACAGGAAAGAAAGGAAGGAATACAAGCTTGGTGTCAATATAAAAGTCTTAAAATGAATGAAGTGTAGCAAAACTAGAAATCAAGTCCAGTTTCTTTTTTTTTTTTAATGGAACACACTTATTTTCTTCTAATCTGTTATACGATCTACATGGCCTATTCTGTGTGAGATATAATGTATAATTTGCCGGTAGTAACAGATTACATGTAATCTAGATTACAATCATATTACAAAAATATGTAACCATAATCAGATCAGATTACACTTGAATGAAATGTGTGATTAGATTATAGTTACATTGTCACTTGATTACATATTTTTGGATTACGTCTTTAAAATATGGCAATTTTTAAAGTATGAAACCTTTTTTCATGAATTATGCCAGCATGTTTTTGTGAAGATAATTTGATTGACCAATTCTAAATGCTGAATATGTTTTAGTGTATATCAAAGTAAGTTACTCCTCTCAGGTTGCCAGTTTTTTTTAAACGATGATTGATGGATAATGGAGTTTTTATTCCTTTTTACTTATATTGAAAATGGAAGATGAACATTTTGAGCGAGTGCTCCTCTTGTGTTACAAGAGCACATTCCTCCGTGTGGCCATTTGATTAAAAAAACAGCTGCAACAATATCTTACACAAAAGAAACAGCATCCTCTGTGTTGCAGAAGCCAGTACACCTGTAGTTTGTGCCAGTACTGTTTTCACTACTTTAAGGGTGATTTGATTTGACCAACTGTAAATGCTGAATATGCAAAATGCATTTTTTTTTTTTTTTGCACTGAACATTTTTTGAGATGTTTAAAGAGAAAAAGTATATCTTATATTCATGTTTTTTTGTGGCTGCGCCCATTTTTTAGTATAAGGTGCAATATTTTCAATGTTTGATTTTTAAGTAAAACAAAAGTATTCAGATTAGATTTAAAAAAAAAAATGTAATCCAATGGATTATGTTAGTAATTAAGATAGAAAATTTGTCTGTGATTCGTATTCAATAACTGACCAAACCCTGAAATGTGTACAAGTATTGTTTAGATTGATATTTTTTAATAGCACAAAACTGAATAATTAGCTACATCAATGCTAGTTAATTAGCATTTTATTTTGTAAAAATCTACCGGAAGCCACCCTCTGTGACGGTGAGCAGTAGTAAAACAGAGACCCCCCTCACGGAAAACTGTGGTAACTGGTGTACAGCTGCAGAGATGCGCGACACAGAAAAACAAGGAGAAGCGAGGGAAATGGAAAGACAGCACAGAGAAGACAAGTAACCACTTGAAAATAAATCACCTGAGATGCTCCGAGACACCGAGGAACACCGTGATCGCTGCGCACTTTGGACATAAAAAACGCGGAGAGGGCTCCGATCGTAGCCTCCATCGATCCGAATACAGGGGACGGGAGGGGTCGATCATGGGGAACGAAGCGAGCCTGGAAGGAGGCGAAGGGCCGCCGTCTGGGCTACCGGAGGGGCTGGCACCGGACGGGAAGGGCGGCTTCGTCCGGGTCCCCGAAGGGACTCCGGTCAACCTGAGTGAACTCAGCGAGGAGCAGAGGAGGCAGCTCTCCGCCGCGATGTCAAGGACGCAAGGCAGGCAGCCCGGAGGCGCTGCAGCTGCACGAAGGCAGGGGCTTTTTTACCAGCATTTACACTAACCAGGCCATGATACGTGAGAGAGGAGCGAGTGGATGTGTTGTGGTTGTGTGAAGCATCATTTGGAAAGATGCTATAAGGAGCTCGTTCACGCCCATTTTTGATCCTCCCAACCGCAAGACATGGTTCTATTCTTAGAGCCCCCATAATGGATTATCATTAACATCTGCATGACAGAAAAAAATGATTTCTCGCCTAATGCAGCTCTAATATTGTCTGGGCACGTGCATTGTTATAAGCTGTCGCTTTGTGTGTGTATAGCTGTTTTTTACATGGATGCACAACTGCCATCCGATGATTTTCTGAGTCTAAATGTGTGAAAATAGTCTGAATTGGTTTGACTCTGTGTGTGTGAGATCAGAGACACACCTCCAGTATTTGTGCGAAATTTTCGAAATGCCTGCTGGGTAAGAAAATCTGTCGTGCCCAGTGTTTTTTTTTTTTCTTCTCCATCTGAACGACGACAGATCCCCTACCTTTATTAGCTCTCTAATATTGCCAATTAGACTCCAGAATTTCGCATAAATTGGATTTTAATCGCTTGTGTGGGAAATATACTGTGTTGTGTAGGGGGAGGTAGAAAGCTGCCAATGAAAACAACATGCTGCCAGTTCCATAATGCTTCAGATTATAAATGTTGCTCAATAATTGGGAAAGATTCCTCGATATCTGATCAAATAACAAGATGTGTGCTGCTGATAATTGGCTCCAATTGGGGGAGAATTGCTATTTATATCTGAGTTAGAGGTGGGGGGGGGGAGGGGTGCATCAATATTAATATGACTATAAATAGAACAGCAGCGTTAATGTCATCACTCAGACTTCCCTCCTGCTGCTTTCTGATTTTCTCTTTGTATTTAAAAGTCGGATTTCATTACATGTTGTGGAGTCTGGTCGCTGTCCGTGGTGCTGAAACACACGCTGCAGTGGATTGGGCACACCACTGTTTACAATGTTTGCTGGGCTCTTAACCAGTGGTGGAGGAAGTATTCAGATCCTTTACTTAAGTAAACATATTAATACCACACTGTAAAAATACTCTGTCACAAGTAAAAGTCCTGCATTGAAAATGTAACTTAAGTAAAAGTATGTAAGTATAATCAGGAAAATGTACGTAAAGTATTAAAAGTAAAAGTACTCAATGCAGAAAAATGTCCCCTGTGACTGTTACACTATTATATCATTACATTATTATTACTCATGCCTTAATGGAAAATAAGGATTTTACTGTTTTAGTTGGTTAAGGTGGAGCTCATTTTGAACTATTTTGTATAAAACTGTAACTCATGATTATTATCTTTATGGATGAGAGTGAGAAATCCCGTCACAATTACCCAGAGCCCAAACTGAAACCTTCACAATGTTTGTTTTGTCCAACAGACAAAAGTCTCAAAATTATAAAAAGCATTATTATTTTTTTATTAATTCATTTTTTTCATCAAATGTTTTTTGCATGAAAATGACTAACAATTATCAGAATAGTTTTGTATGCAAAATCTTAAAATTAACTTGTAACTAATGTCAGATAAATGTTTCTCTCTGAATTGTGGTGGACTAGAAGTATACAGTAGCATGAAAATAAAAGACTGAAGTATAGTACAACTACCTCAAATTTGTACTTAAGTACAAGACTTGAGTAATGTACTTAGTTACATTCCACTACTCAATATAACCACAACTTTTTTAGCAAGATGTCACCAGGGAAATTCTTATTATTTATTAAAATATGATCTGATCACCACCAAGCATAATCACAAACCAATGAAAACAGTTTAGATGTCTACAGTTTTTATAAAACTTTTCAAGACACTTAAATGATTAGATTGAGCATTTCTGAGACTGCTGGGATCCTGTGTTTTGGTTTGAATAATATTATAAAATAAATAAAAGTATTGACTGAATACATGTACTGACCACTCCCTCCATCTCTGCAGTGAGTCTCCTCTGTGTTTCAGATATCTGGATCAGGACATCTCCTGTTTAACAAAAAGATAGGAAGAGAAATCAGAGACCTGACTGACCAACACCATATCATATTGTTATATTAATGTATTTTATATGTACTTGCAACTTGCTGCAAATAGAGCTGCAGCGATTAGTCGACCGACAGAAAAATAATCAATTCATCGATTAATCGTAATTGTTCATGCAAAAATGTCAGAAAATTCTGTATCCTACTTTTCTGTGTTTTATATCATATTAAACTAAATATCTTAAGATATTTAAAGACATCACCTTCGACTTTGAGAAACTGGGATGGACCTTTTTCACTATTTTCTGACATTTTATAGACCAAATGATTAAATCGTGAAAATAATTAGCAGATTAATCGATAATAATCGCTAGCTGCAAATGTTATTTTGATGCACGTACAATCTTGTGATGGTCTCATTGCATGGGTAAAATCTGGTTTTCTAAAAAATTAAAATAAAAGTCTCCTTCTTAAACAATCCAAGTTTTGTGAAAAAGTTATTTTACATGGTAATATATATATTTAAAATGACCAAGGCGTTGCGACTGACCATTGATCTAATGCTATTTTATGTGAATTTATGTCCTCCATCACAAAAGAAAGGCACAATACTTTAGCGGGAATGCCAGTAATTTGATATATGGCTTTATTAACACAATTCAACATTGCTCAAGTCATTATGCTAAGATGGTGGAAAGTTAGCCAAGCCCTTTGTATTGTGGGTGCCTCGGGTGTTGTGGTTGAGCTAATGAACTGAGTGCAGCTGAAAGACTGTCCCCATCTATAATTTAGAGGCCGTCACTCAATAGGGCCCGTGGTCACGCGGTGGCTCCCTGACCTTCTCAGTTAGCCAACCGAGCAGAACTACGTGTGTCACGCTGTGCTAGCACTGACGCACGAGCCCACACACTCTCATTGGGGATGCGTTAGCATAATGCTAATTACAGCTAACAATGATATCACATGTGCCCGGGGTCAGAGTGAAAGTGAAGCTGGTGGAAAATATGCACTCATGCATGCACTCAGCCTGTGACAGCACACATACACACACAAATACACACACACACAAGCACACACACATACACGGAGAGGATGAGGAAGAGCAGTGCAAGGCTGCAATTTTAACAGTGTGTGTGGGATGCGTCAGTCTGATTGGCCTTGACATTAACTTGATTGAGCACTTAGCTGTCTCTAGAGGACAATTATGTTTCTGTAATGAATGCAATACATTAAGGGTAAAACCTGTAATGGAAAGTTTGAGTAATCAATCATACATGCAAACACACGTGCACACACACACACACACGCACACACACACACACACTTACCAAGAGAGCGAGATGAAAGTGTGTGAAGGGCCTGGTCACCCATCTTAGCCACAGCACTGAAGTAGGCCTCACTGCAAACAGCTAAGGCTGTAGGACACACACATGCACGCACGAACGCACGCACGCACACACACACACACACACAAATTCACAATAAACTATGAGCGTTTCAAATACTTAAAGTTAACCATGTTAACATGTCTATATGATGTTTTTTATTTGCTACAAGATACATCATGAAATCACGAAATGAGCAGTCAGCACCATGACTGCCTTGAAACTGCAGTGTGTCAATAACAGTCTCAAAAATCCTGATTCAGACAGACAGGTTTTGTGACATCATATGTCTTATAGCATGTACACACGAATGAATTACATATAAAGTCAATGTAAAGACGCGATTAGACGCAAGTTTCAGGCGCCGTGAATGATCGCGGCGAGCGACGGGAGTCCTCGCACGGATGAAGTGATCAAAACAGAAGATTCCAGCATCCAAACTTGCGCGAATTAAGCGAGTAGATTAATTTATTCGCGTCCAGTCTGAACACCCCATTAGGAACACATCAAGTCAAATTGCAGCTGGGGTATTCCATAGTGTAACTATGGCAGCGGTGGTGGGCGGGGCTTGAGGCCAGATCCAGAATTTCTTAATGAGGGAGAAGAATAGCTGTGTTTCCAGCCCCTTACATTTTTTTTTTTTTTGTGTGAAAACCATGTTAAACAAAATATCAATCATAGCAGAGTATTTTTACAGACTTTAAACCGTGTCTGGAGGAGGACTCTAAGTCCTTTTCATTTTAATTATTTTGACTGATTCAGTTTATTTAAAAGTACTTTGACTTTTAAATACTTTAAATACTTTAAGTATAGTTTCCTGATTTACTACATACATACATTTACTTAAGTAACATTTTCAAGGACTTTTACTTGTAAGAGAGTATTTTAGTGTTGTATTAGTACTTTTACTTAAGTAAAGGATCTGAATACTTCTTCCACCACTGCTCTCTACACAACATGAAATGACATGCACTTGCACAACAAGGAGAGATTTTGTTTTGACTAATTTTCAGGATATTGTGGTTTCCAAAACCCCATGGCAATTCTGTTGAAATGTGTTGTTTCTTGGGTGTGGCATCATATTATCCTGGTTCATTTACCACACAGCACCAAACCAAACTCATGGGTGGTACTGCAGCAGTGAAAATATGCATCTACTCAATTGCTCTTTGCTCAAACATGCACTTCAATCTTCAAATTGTCACATCAATAGTATCTTTTGTAATGATGCACCGATTGTGAAATTCTGGGCTGATTCCGATGTTTAAAATAACAATTTGACCGATAGCCAATGTTTTTATTTTGTTTTTGTTGTTATTTATTCCCCCCCCTTTTTGCCAGGGAAACAGACATCTTCATTATTACATTTTTTTTATTTTAAAGTCATTCAACATTTCATTACACTATCTTTTGAATGAGCATAAATTCAATCATACAAACTACTTTTAATATAACCCTCTTTCACATGAAAAATATTTTTTTGAGGGGAAAATTACTGCTTCAAAAGTGTTTTTAACCTTTTAACACAACATTTAGGCAGCGCAAAATTGATGCAACACAACAGATGAATATTGACCACTGCCATTGGTGAATGTCATCTTATTTGTTGATTGCAGTCAACAAGGAGAATATCGGCCGATACCGATGTTCGCCTTATATATCGGTGCATCCCTAATATTTTGTTCTGTGTATTTATGATAAGTCAAACTATTCTGAGAATTCAAAGTTGGCAAACATAGATGAAAAATGAATACATTCAAAAAAACATTGCTCTCTTGCTTTTGTTAGCACTTCATCCATGATCGACACGCAGCACTGCAGTAAAGACAATAGAGCAAGCAGTGATTTCTGGGATTTTCAAGATGATAATTTCTGAATGGTGAAATTACTTTTGATCATCAAGCTGGAGGCATTTTACATAAACCTAGGTGTAGGTATCAGGGCAGGAGTGACAATTCAACAGATCATGAAATATTCTTAGACTGGCAGGTATTTCTTGCTTTTGTGTAATATAATTTCACAATGTTAAAACTAGATAAATATAGATGTCTACTTAATGGCCTTGTTTAGAGCTGGGCGATATGGCCTTAAAAATAAAATCTCTGATTTTTTACACACCACACCCGATTTCTTTTTTTTCTTTAAAACAAACAAAAGATAAAAGGAGTTTTGTTTTTATTTTAACAATAAAAATGATTAACAAAAGCAAACAAACAAAGATGAATGTTCCTATTGGGATTAATAAAGTGCAAGTGTGTCAGTGTCCATCTGCATGGGTTGCCATGGTAACAAGATTGGTCTGAATACGCGAGACTACTGGCGACGTGACTTTCCAAAGCTAAAGCATGAGCTAGTTTAGCTGCTAACTAGCCAGCCACTAAATGAGTATTATTTAACAATTTAATGCTTCATCCACACACTCTTGTCACAGTGTGGAAAATACGCTGCCGTCACCTGATGAGTGACAAGTTGGTGAAGCATGAAAGCATGACGGAGTTAGCAAGCTAGCGAACTAGCCAGCGGCCCGCTAGCAGCAATGGACCTCCATGCTGCGTCAGCTGAAAACAGCTTCAGGGAGCCAGGCAGGAGAGCAGGTAGGCGGGTCTCAGGTCTGAGCAGCAGAAAATACAAAGAAAAGTTCTGCACACTCTAGCTCCCTTTAGTGTAATTTATTAGCACGTCTACAGACAGAAGTAACGTTTGGAGCTAACACGCTCTTTCTCAGACTTGTTTTCAAGAAGAGAGCCCGGGAGAATAAACACACACACACACACATCACCGACACGGTGCTACGTTAACTACTGGAGCTCAGGGGGTTCCGTTCCGTCATTATCCAAGTTAAAGTGAAAATCGATTTTCATTTTTAGACATTGTCCTAAACCATGAATTCGAATTAATCGATAAAATCGATTTCTCGCCCAGCTCTGCCTGTGTTACAATGAAACTATTCTTTTGTCATTTTTTCTAAGTTGTTGCATAGAGTTTCAAGGAGCTGGAACAGAAAAGACAAAACAAATGAAACAAACCATCCTACATAAAAAAAAAATCACAACAGTGTTCTCAACTCATTTCATCTCAAACCTCCTCTGATTCACACCAAGATATTGTCATCATTGAATATTTGTCTGAGTTTCTGTGAGGAAATGGGCGCACACAGGCTCCACAGACATCGACTACACATCAAGTCCCGGAAGCAGTTTTTAGAAGTCTGTTTCAAATCAAACCTACTGAGCCAAACATATTACCAGATGGAAATACATCTAATATAAACAGATTATTTTGCTGTACTTCGTACTAAACTGTATTCCACATTCCAGTCTTTGGTGGTAGGATATATTATTAGGCTTGGGTGCTATCACATTATTAAGGTATACCAGGGTATATTTAGAAATCCAGACGGTGTGAATTTCAATACAGTCAGAAATACAGATGCTCCTCTTTCTATTAAACTTATACAGAGCTGCTATCATTTGTGTTTATTCACGTTGCTCACG
>JAOVVB010002339.1:0-17312 GCA_028570985.1 Heterobranchus longifilis | reverse complement strand
TACCTCTTCAGGCCTACACATTTGAGAAGGAAAAACACCAAACTACTCAATTCATGTCCACAGAAATTAGGAAGAAGGAATAAAAAATGTCTTTCAAAAGGGGTACTTATCCAGTTAGAGGGCAAAAGGGCAGGGGCTTGGGGGGGGGTGTATATATATATATATATATATATATATATATATATATAGATAGATACTTGAATTTACCTTGTGAGTGAATTCCTGGTTTGTATCATATACAGATATAACCACACTCAATATACAGAAACACTAATGATGTGTATTTTTGCATTATGTGGATTACACAATGTTTCCTTCACAACACAAGTAGCTTCTGAATATATTTAGAACATATATGCTTTTGCAGACATCTTTTGAATGAAATGTGCAGCCTGACCCCGCTGCTGTTGTCATGGTTGGCACAGACGGTTCCACTAAGCCTTCATTTGGACCAAGAGGTTTGGGTAGTCCATCATTCATCTGGCTTTATCAGAACTGACAACAAAACATATCATGTGTCTTGTGAATTACTGAATAAATTATTTATAAACCAGAGAAAAGATCACTCTTTTATTTACCTGCCACACATACATATGAAATCAATGATATGATCATATAATAATAAGAATAATACACAATTCATGGATATGTTTCCTCAGAGTGTATCCATCACTCCATTGTTTATTCCTCCTGAAAGTGTTTGTGGACAAAGCTGTGGCTCTCTCACTTGTAAGCAGTGATATCATCATGCATAAGCAGCTAAACAGGCCCAGTACTGCCTGTTACAAGTTGTCAGAGTAATTGCATTGTCACATATTCTCGTGGTGAACAAGGCTTTAGGGGGTCTTAAATGCCCAGATGACATGGTGGCACAAACTCAAGAGTTCTTCAGCTCTTTCGCAGCTAGCTACACTAATCTGTTGCATGTATTGAGTACACAAAATCATTTGAGTCTTTGGGTATTTTGAAGAGATGACATTTTGCAAAATACTGTATGAAAGCAGTTCATTGCAACAGAGGCCATGAACCACAGACAGATACGAGGCAGCACCTGCATGCCACATGTTTTGTGAAAGTAACCAGAAATCATATCTTATGTGTTTGTTTACACATGCTTGCATCTTGCACAGGCTTGCAGTCAGTGTCACCCATGTTGGAAAATGTCACTCAGTTATTCAATGCCGAGTACAGAGCAGTTGTGTGTGTGTGTGTGTGTGTGTGTGTATGTGCTTAGCAGTTTTTTTAGAGCTGCCCAACATGTTTGATTGTTTACAGTCCATTTTTCTCATTTGCTTGAACACATTTGTCCACTTAGGAGTTACATTTTCAAAACAATTTCTTTCAATTTCTGTAATTACACAATGGACAACAAAATAAAAAAAATGCAGCTATATCAATAACCAGGTCAAACTTAATTTGTGCCATTTGTTGATAGTTTCAGTTATGTATAGTATGTGCCAAAAAAAGGATTGGATTCTTTTCTCCAAAGATTACAAACTCTGCTGCAGTCACCTTTTACATGCAGAGATACCCTGTTGAAATATTGTTAGGAAATATTGCCAGAAAAATTCATTATGGTACAGTTTTTTTGCAAAATTACCCAAACTCAAACAAAAGTTTTTACTGTATTGTGCTGTATCAGATTTTTTTTCATGTCATTCTTCTTGGTCGGACCACAACAACAGCCATAGGCAAGGCAAGTTTATTCATACAGCACATTTCAGCAACAAGGCAATTCAAAAAGTGCTTTACACAAAACACAAAAGGACATTTTAAAAACAGTTCAAAGCAGTCATTTAAAAGAATGGAAAATAAAACAAGCTGAGATAGATATAATACAAGGATAAAAGTTACAGTGCATAAAAGCAATCAAATGAAAGTTATGGATGGAAATAAAACAAAATAAAGAGTTGAAATACTCAGAACTTCACATTTAGTCCATTCGCTCCTGACTGATTGCTGACTGAAGAGTTGTGTAAAGAGTTTCACACAGGTTCATTAGTGATTCATAATTACATGTCATTTCTCTCAGCTGTGAATAGATGTTTTCCTTTTGTTCAACAAGTGACTCGAGAGAACAGTGTTGGGTATATCTGTGAGATCTGTGTTCACAGTTTTGAAAAATGGTGTGAAAACTGTGTGAAACCAATGAAGAGGTGTTAACACATTTGCAAGAGAAGACTTCTGCTGTGCTGCAAAGGTGATGATGAAGAGTAAATTGGATACCAGGATTTGATTTTATTCATTATTACATTTGAATGGACACTGATATGGCATTGTCTGTTTATGTATTAGAAAATTAAATTACATTTTATTCAGTAACATAGTTTATATTGTCATTCAGGTCTCATTTAATTTGAAGATTTAAAGTGGCGGTATTGCTGAGGTATTAGAATTATATACAGCAGCATTTGAAAGATACTGATAATTGAACTCATGAAATGCTAGGAAATATTTGCACATGGATAATAAATCACACAGCTACAATCATGGATCAGCCTTTTTCCTCAGCTTACATCAATAAGAAATAAAAAATAAAAAATCATACTGTGCTTAAATCCAACAAACGAGAAATGGTACCTGAAACAGACCTGTCCTATAGATCATAATCCCTTTTTTACTCATGTTTAAATTGTTTTTTTTTTGTTTTTTTCCCAAGTTTCTTGGTGCATTAATACTTTGTGTTCACAGTATAATAATGTTTGTAGAAGCGTATCATATGGAAATCTACACATTTGTGTTTGGACTGAGTGTGTTGCTGCACAATCCCATCTTTGTCATGTGTTGGGAAGAAACTGCTGGACTCTTCAGAAAGCTGCTTTTCCCATGGTGCATTGTGTTCCTCGACTGACAACACAGGGGACAATGGCTGGCTCCGCTCCAACATCCATTTCTCAGCCTGTGCTGGAGTTTTGGAATCTTGCTCATGTTCATGACTTTTCCTGGCGTCACCGTCACATTATCAGCATCAGTTTTGTCTCTTCCATAATATGAATCATGCTCTGAGCTTCTGCTGACACCTTTTCCGCTCTGCAAAGTTAGCCTTTCTCAGGTTACGACACAGATCATCTGCTAAATACCCCGGAGGCCAAAACATATTCAGTGTTATCGTAGATGCACCCAGAATCCATCTCTGTTGGGAATATACAAATACAGGATGAGATGAATCAGGAAACAATGCAGATCTTTCAGAAACACTTAACAAAGGGAACTTTGTTACTGAACACTACACAAGTGAAAGGCACAGACCATAAAATTGATTTGACCACACAAGTCAAGCTTGTTTTGATAACCGAATGAGATCCAGTCGGGTTATTACTGTAATTTGGACGTCAATTTGCATGCCAAAACACTGAGAAAGGAATGCTGTCCAATTTAAGAATGTACATCTATCACTGAGGTGCTATCTGAGCCTTATTTTGAGTGTAGGAACTTTAAATTTGTATGGGTCATTTAAGTCACTGTCCAGTTAGCTACATGTTTTACATCCCAGCAAAGCGTTGATGGAAAAATGATGCATGTTGAAAGGAATACTTTGTGCAAAATTGGAATTCCCTTGAACCTTTGTTAAATCCATTTGACCTTTTTCTGTTTGTTTTCATGTAGCAGCCCAGACACACCATGATATACATGCAGGTGAGATATGCAATGTGTAGGAGCTTAAATGCAGTTATTTGTATTGTGCTAATTAATCTACAATAATTTGGGTTCTTATGTAGTAGAGCTACAGAACTTTGCATATTTTATTTGGAAGGATTTGGAGATAGTATTTATAGTGTTTATTCGTAATTGAAGTAATATATGAGCTAATTGGTGGATTTCCTGCACTCTAGATGTGTTTTGACAGTCTAAAATGTTTGCAATATCATTTATATAGCATGAGTAGTAATTTTGGGGAAAATGTAAAAAATTTGATATGGGACCTTTAATTTGGCTATTTTACTCACGATAAGAGGGAGTTGATGGGAGCCACACAGGTTTTTGACAATACAACCAAGTACATTTAATCAAGTAGGCTACTGCAGTGACATACTTTTACTTTATTTTAGTATTTCCATTTTATGCTACTTTATACTACTCCATTACCTTTCAGAGGGGGATATTATAGTTTTTACTCCACTACATTTATTTGACACATATAGTCAGTAGTTATATTTTGCATAAGAAAACATGTGATATGCTTGTATGACATGATGCAGTAGAATAATCTACCATGTAGTATAGCTGACAAAGTATCTACAATAGACCCTTTTCACAGCTGACATTTTGGCTCGTCAAAGCAGGAAAAGCACAGGTGCAAATAATAACATTAACGATGGCTCCATTGCATTAAGTGTCTGAGTAAGACATGTCAGTGAGTCAGCATGCACAATGCAGAGCCCTGGAACTGGATCACCTAAAATGCAGCCATCATTAATGTTATTAATTCCACCTTTGCTTTTTCTGCTTTGGCAAGTCAAAATAGTCTATTGGATCTACATGAAGAAATATTAAAATGTGGCATGTTAGAGAATAACACCTCTTGGCATTATCAATTCAAGAAAAAACAGTAGCCTAGGCCTAGGCCTATATAAAGTAAACTTGTGTGTGAATATTTTATAGGAACTATGAAATATTCAAATATGTATCATTGTGAACCCTCGTGAGTTAAGGTTATCATTAATACAGGCATGACTGGTAGCATTACATGACTATTTTTAATCAGTCCCGAACTGGCAAGATGTGAAAACTCAAATCAGTTTGATACATCTGGAGTAAACTATAAGACATATCTGATAGAAATGTCTCATGGGAGTGCCATACATTCATATGGCAGTGGAAGAATTTCGGTGGAGAGTGGGCGGGCTGATGGAGCCAGGCGGCTGCTACCATTGATCAGAACAATGCGCGCGGCCGCAGAAAACAGCAGCGCCGTGTCTCCTGATTGGCTAGAAGAGCCGCTCGTCACTCTGCCCTGTATCCTCCTCCCAGCAGCTGCGCGCTGAGAGCCGCCAGGCGCTGCTCCCGTCACGGTCATCCTTTCTCCGTTCACTCCTTCAAACAATGTTATCTATATTCTCTAAACCATTCATCGACTGCTAGACTCAAGGCTTTGGATTGATTCTACCATCTACAGGTATGTACGTTTTATTAGTGTGGTTACTTTCATCTCGAAAATCCATGCCATTTTTTTTTCTCGGTAAAATGTTAAAGTGGCATAGCGTGAAATGCGTTCAGATGCGCCTCGAACGCCAGTCAGTTTTCATGAAGGTGCAGCGGCATTTTCTTAATTCAACACTAAACGGCACACAGCAGGTCTGTGGTGCACATGGGGAATAGAAGCCAGCCTCGAGGCTCGGAGGAAGAGGAAATGCAAATTCATCTCGGACACTGTATCTCAAATTTAGACAGATATGTCTATCAGGTGCAAATTTGCTCGTGGGAATTGACTGCAACAGGCCCGTACAGGCCGGCGTTTAATGCATACAATTTCAAACACCCTTCCTTCGTATAGTCGAGCATTTTTCTTTGCCCATAAATATTTTAAAGGATTTGCAACCCTTGTTGGGAACGGAGGGTGTGGACGGCGGATGGGGTTATGTTACGTAATCTCTTCCCATTCATCACTCCACGCCTTTTCCTCCTGAACCTCGGCCTGTGTTCATCCCACACAGCCTGATCTCTGCTCTGTTCCTTCCAACATCTCTGGGAAGCAAAGTGCAAAAGATCTGGAGTGGGCACATCATCATAATTCAGTTTAACAAAATTAGATTTTGAAGCCCAACAGACAGAATATCTAGGCTATATTTGTGGCAACGCACATCCATCCATCCATCCGTCCACAGTTGTAATTTTCCAGTGCGATGATAATTTTGCAACTCTTTTGAATGGAAATAGCTTTGGAAGCAAAAATCAGGCCTTTTGTCAACTGTCTTCTACCATTTATATTGTGATACCTACCTTTAACATCTCTGGGTGTCTTAAACTGTTTACTTTATCCATTAATATTTTTTTTTAAATCGCATCACCATCCTTCTTTAATAAAAACTATTCTCAAATCGTTCCACACCTCTTGAACATTGATGCTGTAGGAATTGATTCTGTGTCGAGTTCTACACTTTTCAGGAAGTAATTTCCTGTTTACAATCACCAATACTGAGAATTGAAAAGCAAGTACTCCTCATTGGCAGAATTTATGACCATAAGGTCAGCTAAGGGTCAGGGCTTTATTGCACCTGAGGTCCTGTGGTGCTGCAACAGTCCATTCATGAATGTCCAAACAAATGCAAATCAATAGGGCTGCCCCCTCTTAGTCGACTAATCGGTCGTTTTGGTCTCAGTCGACTAAGATTTCTTTAGTCGATTAGTCATTTTTTAATGCTTTTTTCATGCTGAATGACTTGATAAACCCAAGATTTAATGTGATACTTTTGCGTGATTCTTTGTGGAGAAACTCAGTTTTACAGATCTGTCGATTAAATCAACTAATCGATTAGTCGACTAAGAATTTCTTTAATCGATGACAGCCCTACAAAGTAACACAGCTACTGCCACCATGACGAATAATACTCAAATTCAACAATATGAGATGATCCACGATGACATCAGGGTAATTCTCTTATTCAAATGAAAACACTTAAAGCTGCACAGTGGACAGTGGACCAAAATGACTAATGTGAATGGGGTCGCTGTCAGTGTCAAACACTGCAATTAATCTCTATGGATCTTTTTAGTTTATGGATTATAGTTTTGGTTTTTTGGCCCATAATGCCACTCTCATCAACCTCGATTCCAGCTGCAGCTGCTTTCAGCAATAAACCCACTGTGCAAATGCAGATCCCACTGTTCTGATTGCATAAAAAAAAGAAAACTTCTTTTACTCAGATTGCATATGGTGGTGGGTTCTTTACTATGACCTTTTCTTAAAATCGCCTTGCTTACAATATTGCAATATATCACAATATATTGAATCATAATCCCTCTATCATGATCATATAGCCAGATTCTTTCCAATACACAGTCCTATTAAAAAGGTGATTAAAAATTCAATGTTATGTTTTTCAGCTTGTTTCACTGCCCTCGAAAGGTCAAAATAAAAAAAAGAATTATTGCAGTTAAAAAAAAAATGTTAATAAAAATCTCATCAAGCATACCATCTATTATTAATTTGTCATTTGACCAGATGTTGTCACTTACCTTGATTTATTGATGCAACTAATGATAATTTTTATGTGTTGATTACTTTTGGATTAATTTGGTCTAGAACATGTAAGAAAACAGTAAAACTGCTGTAGAAAACAAAACACATTCAACTTAGAATAATATGAGACAATCAGCAAACTCTGGAACCAGACAATATTTTATGTTTTTGCTTAATAACTGAGTAAATCATTCACTGATTATTCTTCTCTTCATTGACCAAACTACTGATACACTACTCTTTGCTTTGTGATCATAGTAGTGCATGAACACACACACACGCGCTGTACACGTGCCGATGCACACAGAGACGACAGTAGCTCAAAGCCAGACAGATATTGACTAACTGACTGTGTCCGCTCATTCTCCCCGCCCCTCCCCTCTGGCCTCCAGTTTGCCATGGCGACGGTGGTGATGGAGCAGATCGGTCGCCTGTTTATCAACGCGCAGCAGCTGCGTCAGATCCCTCAGCTGCTGGAGTCGGCCTTCCCCACGTTGCCTTGCACCGTCAAGGTGTCCGACGTCCCCTGGGTGTTCCGCGAGCGTCACATCCTCACCGGCTACCGACAGCCGGACCAAAGCTGGCGCTACTACTTCCTCACCCTCTTCCAAAGGCACAACGAGACCCTCAATGTGTGGACCCACCTGCTGGCCGCCCTCATCATCTTGGTGAAGTGGCAGGAGATCTCGGAGACGGTGGATTTTTTGCGAGACCCTCACGCTCAGCCGCTCTTCATCGTGCTCCTGGCAGCCTTCACCTACCTCTCCTTCAGCGCTCTCGCTCACCTCCTCTCCGCCAAGTCCGAACTCTCCTTCTACAGCTTCTACTTCCTCGACTACGTGGGCGTCGCCGTCTACCAGTACGGCAGCGCCCTGGCGCACTACTACTACGCCATCGAGAAAGAGTGGCACACCAGAGTGCAAGGGCTCTTTTTACCCGCCGCAGCATTCTTAGCCTGGCTCACTTGCTTCGGCTGTTGCTACGGCAAATACGCGAGCCGCGAGCTGCCAAAGTTCGCCCTCAAGCTCTGCCAAGTGGTGCCCTCAGCCTTGGCTTACTGTTTAGACATAAGCCCCGTGGTCCACCGCATCTACAGCTGCTACCGGGACGGCTGCTCCGACCCAGTCGTGGCGTACCATTTCTACCACGTGCTCTTTTTCCTAATCAGCGCCTACTTCTTCTGCTGCCCTCATCCGGAGAGTTTGTTCCCGGGGAAGTGTGACTTCATCGGGCAGGGCCACCAGATCTTTCACATATTCGTGGTGGTGTGCACCCTGACGCAGATCGAAGCGCTGAAAACAGACTTCACGGAGCGCCGTCCCTTCTACGAGCGCCTCCACGGCGACCTCGCGCACGACGCCGTCGCGCTCTTCATCTTCACTGCCTGCTGCAGCGCTCTCACCGCTTTTTACGTGCGCAATCGCGTCCGTGCCTCTCTGCACGAGAAGGAGGAGTAAGAGTTGAAATGAGTTTAAAAAAAAGAAGTAATTTATTTATATTCTCTGTAGTAGGGCTGAATGATTTTGAAAAAGTATCTAATTGCGATTATTTTGACTGATATTGCAATTGCGATATGGTTCACGATATTGATCATTCTCATTTTCATTGAAAAATATTAAAATGATCATGCTTTTTTTTTGTACCAAACAGATGTTTTCTTAAGTCTGTAGAATATGACGTGAAGGCCGGGACATCTCTGCAGCACCACAGTATTTAATTTACAGTTTGTTTTTTTTGCTATTGCTAAAACACAATTTCTGAACCGAGGGACCTCTTTGTCAAAACTCTACATGCATAGATCAAAGACATATACACAACATACAACATATCTTGCATCTCTTGCAAAAGAAAACACTTCATTCAAAACTTTATTCTAAAAATTGTATTTTTGCATTACAACTTTACATACAAACACCAAATAAATAGCTCTTTCCACATGCCAGCTGCACACTGCTGTGCTCAGTATAAAACACTGTTATCTCAAGTCTTTGGCATTTTCATTTGTAGCATGCTGTAAATGTAGCCAATGAACACAAATGCAATGTTTATCCTCAATACTCGTAACAGTATCGGACACGATTACTTTACATGTAACCGAAGATGACATGAACATAGTTATTGTATTGTACTGTAAACAAAATACAGTATATTTCAATCACAGTCCATCACCTCTTCCTCTGACTCTCTCTCTCTCTTCATTGTTGTGCACCAAAGAGCAAACCTCAATCATATTTATAGTGTTCGGACTCTGATTTCTAAGTCATCTAATACGTTCAAGGTGTTTTCACAGGTGCATTCTGGGTGCAGGTGATTGATAATTGAGTGTGGTATTTTAATGGCAGTGTTTAGCAAACAACAGGCTTTAGTTTGGAGTGATGTGTCTAATGTAGATAACTGTGTGATAATTTCAAACTGTAGTATAAAGCAATGTGCTTATGGTTTGGCATAATAGATGCTACATTAGTTAGTTAGTGGTTTCAATAATTGTGCCACAAGTACCAGTTTTTGAGTCTTGGCAATTGCAAAAAACTATAAAATGGTATTTTGACATGTTTTTTGCCTTTTTAACAAATACTCCGCCTCCGCGATTTGAAAATTGCAGAAGGCCACATTGCGATTTCGATAAAATTTCAATTAATTGTTCAGCCCTACTCTGTGACCATTCATTAAAAATAATTCAAATGTTTTTGTCAATGAAAGTTATCAGTTTGTGATAGTGACTTCTCATCATTTCTTCTCTATATGTGATCTGCCAAACTACAGTGAGCTAAAAAAAAAAGTGATTAAGGATGTGTTTTTGTGACTTACAATGAAGAAAAGGGAATCTTATAATTTGTCTGTAGTAATACAGGTAGTACTTAAACACTGTAAAGACTGCTCTTTTATTATTGTTTTAGTCATTTTACTTCATGTACACGAAACACTTTCTGTCAAGATGAACAGAAAAACTAAGAGATGAGTTTCTTAAGATGCCTTTTACCCAATTGTATTTAAAATAATTGGACTGTTTTAATCAAATTGTAGTATTTGAAATCATGCAAGCATTTATGTTTCACAATTTACAGCCCCAACACTTTGTATATTTCAGTCAGATACCAATTCCAATCCAATTTAAAATGCTGGTCTTAAACCTTTCTGACACTTTTTCCTTTTGATTCTGCCCCTTTCTTTCGGGATCAAAGCAGGGATTAGTTTTTTTAATTCATCAAGTCGCTAACACTGTGCCACACTAATGTTTGAACATATTCTAGGAAAGTTGAGAACCCAATTTGAAAACCAAATATTGTACCTCTTATTTAAAAAATAAAATAAAAAATAAAGAAAAGATTTTCTTTCTTTGGGTGATAACATTTTGTTGAAAATGAGGCTGGCACTCAGTATTGGTTAAGAGATTGATTGAAGATTACCGATGTCTCTTTGTTGTTGTGACAATGTTAAATCTTTTTTATTCAAAGGGCTGGAACTTCAGCTTTTGCCTTTTTCACATCCCATGATGTCAAAGCTTTTGCGCTCGTTGTTTTCATCGTCGGTTGATCAGATTTGAGTCACAAAAGCCGCGTCTGACTGGTGTTCTGCTTTTGGTATACGTTTTCTTTTTGTATGATGACTATGTATGTGCCTCTATGCATGTCTTTTGGTATATACTGTGGATATTAAGTGTGTGAATGTCTATGAAAAGCTTAGCCTTGCACTTCTTTCTTACCCTGTAAATAAGCTGTATTTCTCTCAAAAGTCGTTTGCATCCCATTTTCCCTCCGAACTGAGTGCATCTTTTCTCTGGTGGAATATATGGCACATTCCTGTTTTGATGCATCTCGTTTTGTGTTCAGTGTCCTGGACTTTAAATTTCATACTGCACAGTTACACTGAAGAGTCCCTATTTGTTCCTCTTAGTTTGATGACTTTTGTTATAAAAATCACACAGATATGGCTCACTGATAATGTTGCTTAGATTTTTACCTCACAAAATCTTTTAAATGTCAGAAATGATCTATATTCATCATAGCACTCTCTGTTCATGATGGTGTTTAATGTGCCAATGAATCTGTTATTGCTTCAGTGATGGTACTATACTGAGAGATGAATTCAGAGACAGGCTGTCAGAAGTTGATTTAAATGATGTCTTGACCTGACTGCGAACACGTTACCGGTGAGACTGACACCCCTAACCCTTCTAACTGTTCACCTCTTTGGCATTACTGACCCTGGTCTCATCATGCACTGCCTGAAATCAACACTGTATATACTGTAGCTGACAACACTGGCTATGTTTACATGCATGGGGGTAGCTGCTGCTAATGTGGTTATTCTGGGTTTGTGGTGAGTCTTGGAAATGTCATAATTCCAAATAACCCACGGAGAAACGTGCACCTCGCTTGTTGTGCATGGTCATGAATCGGTTGGCAACAAGATTGAGGCTCTTGTGCACACGGCTGATTTTGTACATGTGGTCTAATGGTTCTTCTAGAGATGTTCCGATACCATTTCTTCCTTCCCGATACCGATTCTGAGTACCGATCTGATACAATGCGTTTATAAAACAGAAGTGCAACAGCAACTGAAATTGGCAAAACGAGGGCCACCCCTCGAAACGGAAGCCTTGCATACTTTACACATTGGTGTTTTACTGGTGGGATTTTCCTGTGTAAAATATTGCCAAATTGCTGATATTTTGTTCACATTAGCTCTGACTTCTTCTTTGTTGCTCTGAAAACAGTAGTTGCCAGTGGCAGCACAGCACAACTTGCAGCGTAGGCTTCTGTTTTAGAGCAACAAAGAAGAATTCATTTCTGGGAAAACGGTTGTTTTATCTGGAGGAAACTACTTTTTAAAGTAGATTTTTTTTTCTGGGCTAAATTAGGTGGTATCGGATCAGTGCATAGACTCGCGTTCTTGCCGATTCAGCATTTTAGATGTTTAATTTTTCTGTGATGATTTTTTTATCAGAGGCATTTCCGATGCTGGTATTGGAACAACTCTAGCTTCATCGAAAGGCTTCATTACAGGCTAATGATATCCGATTGGTAAATGAAGCCTGTAAATCTCTCACCAGCCCTGTCTGTGACATGAGTTTGTTGTCCTGACCATCAAAAGAACCAAAAGTATTACTACTGGGATTATAATTTATTTCCCATGTGTTAGAGATGACCTGGATTTGTTCAAGTGACAAGTTATTTTTGCTAAATAGATTGTTTATCGCAACATGGATACTCAAAGATGATCTAAGTGTCATGCCCAATTAACCCTGAGTAAGATCTTAATTGTGGCCAGCACTCTTTACTGTATAAGTGAATGTGTGTGTAAACGTAGCCTCTGATGCCACACAAAGTTTCCCCTTTATCCCTTTTATGAAAGCAGGGTGAGAGGGACCAGAATGTGTTCTGCCTCTAAAAAAAATATGTGTGACTGACTGTACTAATATTCTGTTGTATTTAAGAAAATAAAGTGTTACAGTAAATTCAAATTCTCCTTTTTTTAATTTTTCACAGGTTAGGATCCTGTGGAAGCAGAGAAATGCTTTAATCAATTGACTCTTATAGCGACTGAAAACCTAATTGTGAAATTTAACGACTGCTGGATGTTGAATTTTTGCTGCTGAATTCATAGCATTGAAATATTTTACGCTGAAAACCATCTCTATGAATTTATGTGGTTTGAATTCCCCATTTTGAAATATTTTCAATTATGATTTTTTTTTAAATAATTGAGAAATGATTTGACTTTGTCTTGTTGTAGAAATCACCCCATTTACAGCATTGTGCTTTCACCTGTTACTGAATGGAATATGCTGCATATAGTTTATCATAATGTTGAATATATGTTTAGGAGTTTTCAGTATGTTGTTTATTTTTTTATTAATTGGATCCCCATTAGCTGATGCCTTGGCGACCGCTAATCTTCCTCTGGTCCACACAAAAGACACACAACAAGTCACAACACATGTAACACATGACACACAACACAGAGTTAAAACATACAGCCAATATAGTACAATACAAACAATCAAACAATACACATTACAAATTGGCCACTTCACCTTATCCACACCACAACCACCTATACACCCACATACATACATACATGCATCAATATACACCCAATTCACATCCACACATACCAGCACACACCAAACTCATACCCATCCAGCAGGTTGTGCACTACAACTACAATTTGTTTTTCAGTTAAATTTTTGAGCTAAAGTTAAAGAAAAGCCACTGTTTTTTTTTGCCATAACAAAGCAGCCCTATTTTGAAATGACCTCTGCTCTGTGAGATTATGGTTGTCAGTCATGTGATCCCAGAGAGTTTGTTAATCTAAAAAGATTTTTTCTTAAAGTGCAAAACTTGAAATTAAATTCCAAAGAGAGGAATTCAAACCACATAGATTTAGACAGATGGTTTTCAGAATAAAATATTTCAATGCTATAAATTTAATAAGGGACCCCTTTGAAAATGGTTTGAAAATTGCCATGCGTAGACAAAATGTTTTATTTAGCCCACTTCACCCCAACGAGCTAGGATAACATGGTTGGTAACAATGGATTCCTTAAGTCTTCTAGTTTCATGTTATAGATTTCACAATTAGGTTTTTGACCTTTCTTTGCTTCCATAGATCACAACACATTAATGTCTATATATTTCAACTCAGTGGAGCTTCATTGTGACTGTATTTCACATTTGTTCATTCAGGTGCAGCATTGGCAAATTAATTTAAATTTTAAATTAATTTAATGGTGAGACTGAAGGTTTATGAAGGCTCATGTTAATGCCATTGTAAATCTTAGACATTTTAAGTTTTATTTCCCAACACACAACAGATGTATGTCAAGGTACAAGATTGGTTTATGTCTGTACAGGAGCCTGCAGATCTATTTGGTCTCTCTTTTCACTTTGCAGACAATAAAACTGTTCTCAATGCAGATCTTTTTTTTTTTAAAACCATCCCCTCATTAATAATGTTATACAGGTCTCCAAAATGTACGACAGGCAGTCGTTTATTCTCGGACCTGACGACTGGCAGAGTAATGGCTCTGGACTGCAGGTTATGAGGTGGTAAATGTAAATAATAGACAGTAAAGACAGGTCTACTCTAAAATCGAGCTGTTTCTCAGACATGTTATATTGGTAGTCATTGTTTTTAACACCACCAGAGGGCAGCCTTGTTGTTCGGTAGGACAGTTGCAGTTTGACAGCAGAGGGAAAAACTACAGCACACCCAGAGTCTCATCTCTGGAAAAACTGAGTCTGAAGAGGTATTTTGAGATAAAAATGTATCTATGAAGGCAAAACATGTATATATAATTTTTTTCCTTTATGGTTTTGCAAGAGCAATTAATCATAACAGAGCTGTTGACCACAAGAGCCTTAATAATAGAGTCAGTGGTGTTAGGTAGTCAGAGGGGCCCCACTGCAGGCTATTATGACTGGCCCTAGTGCACACCATAGACTGTATGGTGTGTAGTTACCTGTAGTTACACACACACATTTGTCAGTCTTGACAGATTTTGCACCTAACTGTATCGTATCAACTCATCACATGATCAAATAGAGACTTGACATTGGACAACATAAATATTACAAAGCAATCATCATTGCATATAGGCATACAGTAAGCATATCATTTTATAATGCAACATTTAAATGTAACTAATTTAAATTTTTGTTCTTTGAACACAGGCGTATTTCTGATGTGGCTACCCCCACATAAAGTTGTTATAGAGATATATAAAAGCTTCCTCCTAATGTTGATTGTTGAACATAAAAAAACAGTTTATAACATCCTGTAACTCTGTAAGGAAAATGGCTTTAGATGTCCAATAAATTCAACAGTAGTCTATTCAGTAATGCACAAATCAGTCACTGAATAATAGTGGAGAAGCAAATGCCAAAGTTAGATGGTACAAAATGTTTCAAATATGACACCGTTGGCCTGTTTACTGCTGCGAGTTGATAAATGTACCATTATATTGGTCCTCCTTGCTTGGGCTACAGTGGCAAAAATGCAAAACGGATGGCTTCTCTCCGAGTCAAATAAGCACAATGATTTTCTTCTTGGGCAAAGAGCTCTAAATTGTATCTTGAGTTCTCCTGGACATTCTCAATAGCTCATAAGATTTATTTCATCCCACAAAAACCGATGTTTACAAGAATGAATCCTTCCATTAGGGGGCACAAATGATCTGCATATATCTTCCTATTTCTGATGTATCACAACACTTTAAAATGAACTTGCAGGTCAATCAAGCCAGTTCTTTATAAATGTGTTTTATTGATAGTGATGCCCTGCTGTTGTAACATATCAGAATATTCATTACACGCCATCTGCAGCCTGGATTACTAAACAACATACTGTATGCCATTGCCTTTGTTAAATTAAACCTTCAGTGACAATGAACAAAAGTTAATTATTGGTGTAAACATTTGCTTAAGAATAATATTACATGATTAAATCTAATGTTATTCATGCAGATGTTCCTGTGGGAACAATAGTTGGTGCTCATGCTGCAGCCTTGTGGGTGGCACATGTTGTTTATGCATGTATATGCATGCTCTGTATGGACGGGGTGGCTCGGGTGCTACTTTCTGTTTACACGTGTCTTATTTTTTTGTTCCTATTAGTCTAAATATATGGACGTTTGTGTGGGTTTTACATAGCACCACCTGCCTTTTGTTGATATTTGTCAGGAGCTTTGCTTATGATGATTAAGCTGGCTCGTACACTGTGCATTCGGTAACTGTCTCATCAAGCTTCGCCTTCTGCCTCTCTACCTACACACACAAACACATGCGTAACATGTCTACCCAGAGTGAGTGGAAATTCATATGGTGCACTAATTAGAATATCTCTAAAGTGCATTTCCCAGTGATGGAGAAGAATCAGTGAAATTTAAGGCAGAAATGGGCTCCTGATGTACCTGCCCTAGATGTGATTAATTCACAGTATTACACACTCAGACGGTCTTAAATCAAATGGCAGAGATAGTGATAATTGCCTTACAGCCTGCTTCCTGTCCTCTAACTATCAATTGCTTCCCCAGACTCCATCAATTTCCATACGCCTGTTTCTTGAGCAGCTCGCCGTCCCTCTCCTCCCAGCTTCACTCCTCTGCCTCGGTTCCTTTTCTTGCGCTGCTCCTTTCCACTCCTTTTTTTAAACGCTTCATTTGCTTTGGTATGATTTGTATCAAGGTTGCCGAGGTAATATTGGGCGGCCTTGGTCTCCTATCGTGCTTTGTAATTAAAGGTTTGCTAGAGGGAAAGGCTTTGTTCAGAGTTATTAAATCGCCTCCTCTTTTTGCCAGGTGACAGACAGCCAACTACTTATTCCATGTGTCTTTTATTTTGTTTGATGAACCTCTTCTGTGCTGCCAGTTATTTTGTTCCCACATCTTTTGTTATTGTGGTATTTTCATATGGTGTCTCTCGCCTTTGTTATTATGTGGAGAAAAGCTTTGGGAAAATCATTGTGTTATGAGGGATGTAATCATATGAGGAACGGAACAAAGCTTTATCAGACTGTAAATTAGAAATGAATCAGAATGGAAAATGTAATACCTGTCCTCCGGTCCCTGTAATGTACTCATGACTAATAATGGCACAGAGTCAGCACATGTGAACATAGATAAACAGGGCTAGAAATATTCCTCCCGCAAAAACCTAATTTTCTACTTGATACAGTAGATTTCATTCTCATTACAGTATAAACATTGGGCTATTTGAGGAAAGTGTATTGAAAAGACTTTGAAATGTTCATTTGGTTCTTTCGGTCATGTTCATTTGGTGGACTACACACTTTTTCTTTACGGATTTGTAGTAGTTTTTGGATTTATTTGGGTTGTTATATTCTATACTTATCACTAGAGACTCTCCTCTTTTTGGCTGGACCGCAGCAAAGCCCTATAAATGGGAACATCTGTCAATCACTCGCTGGCTGAGTGAGTGATGAAGTTACGCCATTGGTCGAACTCAGTGATGATGTCAGTGTGTGTTAGTGTTGTATATGTTAAAACCGACTCCACAGTTATGCATGGCTGCGGCCTTCCAAGGTCACTATAAGTTTGTAGAACTGGAGTGTACTGAACAGATAAACAAGTTGTCAAGAGTTTGAGCAACTCAGCAGCTGTAGCTGAGAA
>JAOVVB010002333.1:0-17313 GCA_028570985.1 Heterobranchus longifilis | reverse complement strand
GGGGGGAGGTGAGATTGGGAGACAGAGAGAGGGCACGGGAGCAAACACAGATTATTGTGATATTGTCTGGACGTCTTCACTGGGTACATTGCAGACCCATTGTTGACCAACTAAGACCACCTAACAAGATCTGGATCCACTGAACTCTCAGTAGTGTTGATCCTTCAGCTTGTGGCCAGGGATGTTAATGATTAACCATTAAAGACAATAAAACTTTTGACCGATTAATAGTTCAGTTAAACAGTTAGAAACAATAATTAAACAAAAAAATATATGTCTTGCATGCTAAAAGAAAAATAGGCTATACAAGCTGTTTCCTAACTGCTAGTTAATTTACTAGTCCAGACTTACACTTGCAAGTTGCATTTTAAGCTCTTTTTTCCGCTAAGTTTGTGTCGCTCACGACCGTCTGCTGAACGGCGCTCACAACCGAAAACTACATGACGCATGCCGCTATATCCACGAGGACTGGCAGGTTAAATCGGCAGCGTCGCGGCTGCATCAGGTCCGCAGCTGTCCGTGGTCAAGGAGAGTTTGTCCGAGCCTCCAGGACGGGTGAACTGGGATTTATTTCCCTGCTTGCATGTTAACGGTTAATGATCGGTTAACGAGAGTCGGCTATCTGCGAAAAAAAAAACAACTAAATTATCATCCCTACCTGTGGCCAATGCCTTCTACATAATAAAGTAGTTGGCAGGCTATTTGCAGAGCCCAGTGGTAAATGAAAAAGTGCTGTGTACAAAAAAAAACCCATCAGCACACCCTGTTGTGAAACATTTGATTTCTGTTTGTAAATGCATACGCTTTAGATGGCTGTGGCGGGCCAATCTGGACAAAATGACAAGCCTTGCACAGCAGCAAACTAATATTTAACTGTCGCATCAGAACCAAGTTCGTTTAAAGAATTTACATAAGCATAGTCTGCCTGTTCCCTGCCACCTTTCCCACTGTGCGTTGGCTACAGTGCTGTCACATCGTCCTGCTCACGAGCAGACGCACACTGGACAGCATGGGAGGCGAGAGATGGATGACAGATCAGAGGAATTAGAGCTTCAAAGCTACGGAGAGAACAGAGAAACAGAATACCCCCCAGCCAGGAGAAATGGCTAAGGAGCAGGCAGTGCATCTTATCTTTAGCGGCTCAACTCCCCATGTCCGCACAGAAGCCCCTGCCCCTTCATTTACAGCTGGTCACACACCAGAGCCGTGAAAGCTGATTGACTCTCCAGTCAGGTTTTTCATCCCTGCATGTTTCTTATGTCAGGTGAGGTTGTTGTTTCTATTTCTAATCTTCATGAGTTGATTGGCCACTGCTGCGTTTCATTTCCTCTCATCACAGAAGCGTGGCATTTCTCATTATCCCTTCACTTAATTTATGCACAAGTTATTCATAGTTTGGTAAATCACAAAGTTTAGCGACAACAATTTGACAGTTCCTGTTGTGTTTTAAGAAAATAGGTTTGGAATAAGGGATGTTTGTGTGCAAACGGGTGCAAGTGCACGTGTGTGTGTAAAATCGGAGGTGCCGGTTGGTGAGGATTGAACTTGAGAAAGTTTTGTTTTCTCTTTCACCGAATGAGACGAACAGAAGAAAATGGAAATAGAAAAGCAGAATAAAGGCACTCATTGGGACGGTGATAAAAGACTTGGCCTCATCATGCTACAGCACCTCACAACAACAACATTGTCTGTATCTATGATGAAAAGGATTTATGGCGAACAGATGCAGAGTGTAATAACACCATCTCAGCCATGTGACAGGTAACATGTATGAGCTTGAATTAGCTGCCAGTCAGAGAGGCTTTATATAGCTTCACACATTTTCATCCTCATTACCGATGACCACCTTATCACGTATGTAACTATGCAAATAATATACACACGCTCATATCAGCCACTTTAAAAGCATAGCAAGCATTTTCTTTAAATCAGGACCATGATTGAGTTGACAGGGCTGGTAAAGACTTTTCAATCGCTTCTTGCTGGTTGATGCTTGCTTTTAGGGATACTACCGATACTCGATATCTGTATCGGGTCCGGTACTGTACTCATGTACTCATACTTGTAAATCTACTCCGATACTACCGGAACCGATACCACTTTAAGGCAACGTGATTCACCCAGCAATGGTGGCAGTTTGGAGATATTTTAAGATAAACGGTGACGAGAGTAGATCAGACTGCAAACTAGGGTTTGGTACGTACTTGGCAGCAGGTAACGTTAGCCTACCGTTGGCTAATAGCTAGATTAAACACGGTTAAAAAGCTTAAAGATAAACAACACTGATACTTGCAGAAGTCAGCAGCTAAAGACACAGCTAACAGTTAGCTTAGCTTACTGCACTAGCATAGTATGGAGACGGGACAGCGAGGCCACTGCTGGAGTTGAAGAAAGAATAGAAATCCTCCTGCTTCCCTGAAGTCACTGTGTCGGTTTGGAAACATGCTTTCCTCTTGAGTTTTGTAAACAAACAGCGAACGGTGGCACTTCACGGTGCTTTCAAGTGCAGCTCGGAAAGTCGCGCTGCGTTCAGGTAAACTCAAGCTATTGTTGTACTGTTCCTAAATGACTGGTGAAATAAGTTATTACATTTTTAAATACATTTAAATGTCACCATGTGGCCTTTGTGTGGCACATACTGTAATATGGCAGTTATATCACACTTGATACCATTTAGCCTATCTAATTAAAGAATTCTTTCAGGCACCGACACTGATGCCAAAAAACAAAAGATAGCCAACCCTAGTACTCGTATCGCTACTTGGTATCAAATGTAAGCACTTGTACTTGGTTTGAAAAAAGTGGTATCGGTGCATCCCTACTTGCTTTCGTACTATAGTACTGTAGTACTTGTGGTTGACATGCTACAGTACAATGACTGTTAAGTAAATCAGCATCTTTAGTGGTTTGGATTCTATCCCAGCGACTGGCAACATTTCGGTCCAGAAGTTTGAGTAGCTGTGGTCTTCTTCTACCTTAACTGCAATCTCGTCTGACCAGAAAAGCCCTGGAGGAGTGCTTGTCTTCTCAGAGGAGCGTGAGTGGAAATGCTGAGTCGGATGTGATACCCACTGGACAGAGACAATAGAGACAAATGATACTGCATTGAAGGGCATACCTCTGTTCTATTAAAGCTAAGAAGGTAGAATATTCTTCATAGATGCCTGCTCCTTCTTATTGAGAAGATGTGGAAACATCTTTCATCCATTTGATCCACGTTTCCACTCCAGCAGAGGAGAGGCTGAGGCGTTCTAAAAGGAACTGTGCCATAGAGAAAAGCCATTTTTCTTTGAAGCACACACATTTGCATACACATGATTGCTGCAGTGTGCATTGCAGCACCCACTTCACCATGTAGAGATTTACAGAGCGAGCCGTTGCACGGAAAACTATTCGCAAAGTTAAATATAATGTCACATCGAATTCATCAAATCAAATATTTTCAGCGTTGTTTATCTCATGTCAATAGCCCGCTGCAAAGTTTCAGCAGGCATGCATGATCTTGCTTGCGTGTGCGTTGCTTTTGTATGTCAGCATAGAAGTGATTTGTCCTGCAGATGCAGACTAATGAATGAGGCATCCTGCTCGTGGGCTGATATTAGCCTGGGTAGCAGTTCCTTTGATGTGATTAGCTCCGTGCACTCACTTGACAAATTGGGCTGTCCTTACCTCACAGCTGAAACACTAATCTATGCCAAAAAAACAAAGAAACTTCTTCCGCTTAACAGAACGTGTGTGTGTGTGTGTGTGTGTGTGTGTGTGTGTGAGCGTGTGAGTGCATTTAAAATGGATTGATCAAGATGGATGGGTATGTGGATAGAATTGATGTAATAGCTAAAACAAAAATATACAGCCACACTATCAGCTCTGTGAGGCTGTACTTGGGTGCAATGGTGCTGTCTTTGTTCTAAATGCTTACATCAACATGCTAAAATGCTCACAATGCTAACGTGCTGATGTGTAGCAGGTATAATGTTTGCTATTAAACCACCACCGTCTTGCCATGTTCAGAAAGTACAGCTGAGGCAGATGGAAATATCAGTTTTGTAGGTATTTGGTCATAAACCAAAGTATCCAATACTTGTCGAGATATTTTCACCCCAAACTGGAAATTCATCGTCATGTACTGACACATGCAGTATGCTACACACTGACACGCTGGTCTGGAAAGCTAATTCACACTATATACATCTTTCAAACTTGTATTTACACATCTCTAAATGATCAGTCTCTAAAGAGAGAGATCTCATTAACCTGCCCTCATCAAGCTAGATTAAATCTTGTGAGGTTTTTTTTTTTAAGATGAGAAATTAGTCTGGAAAAGGTCCATTAATACTTCATAGCTGCAGCAGCCAGGCCATTGAGCAAGCTTTGGGGAGTGGTTTTGATGATGACAACAATTTAATCTGAGTGTTGACTCACCACCTTGCTGTTTTTTTTTTACCATTTTAAAAAGGTGAAGCATAACCCAAGGACAGAGCAGCAAGTTGGGCATTTGTCCAGTAAGCTGGAGGAAGTATTCATGCTGATGTCTCTGTGAAGGAGAGTGCTTGTCAGTCATGTGTAGCTGGGATAATGTCTGACCTTATTGCCTGCAGAATAATTTTAGTCTACACATTGACAGCAACCCTAAACCATGCCAATGTCTGAGCCTTGCAGGCCACAATGAGCAAAGCAAAATTTGTGGATTCACTGTGCGAGAGTCGATCAACAACTGCCTAGCTGACTAAAGTAAGGAACTGGATGGCAATTAGCATTATTGATGGAATGAAGCGATGAGTGATTGTGCTCAGTTTTGCCAGCATCTTTTTTCAGTATGTCTATGAATAGAGGGTTTAGACTCAGTAACAGAGTTGGCTTTTACCAACTGGCTCAGCCTGTATGAGCGTGGCCTTCTTAACTCAGGGTTTTCCCTGCCTATCTAACTCAAAGGTGGGTCGCCTTTGTCTTATTGGCCTTGATAGAGATTTCCAACAAAAGGCTTTTTCTTACGGCAAACTATTGTGGCTTTTATCAGCAACTGCATGCACACGTTACACGCAGCACTTGAGTGTGGAGGCAACGGAGGAATGACGTTAAACATGGGGCAAACGAATGTGTGTTTGAATGTGTGTTGGAAATTAGCACCGGCCAAATTTGAACAACCTACCAGCTATGATGGCAGGTAAACAATGGGGACATTTAAAGGAGCAATAGGTGAAATTCATTCTTTTTAGATTTCAAGAATTAAAAAAATTGCTATGTAAAGAACTTGTGGCGTAATTTCATCTGGAGAAGAGCGTGACGTCGCAAGCCCTCTCTGTGTGTTGTTCTGTGTGGAGAGCGAGAGGAGGGCGAGGGGGAAAGGGAGGTGTGGCTGCTGAGCCACTTTGTTTTGGTGTACATGCAGTGCACAACTGCAACATCTAGCGGTGAAATGATTTCGCCTATTGCTCCTATAAAGTGCATGCAATGCCTATGATGTGGGCAGATTTTTAGTTTAAAACAAAAAAAAGGACTAACATTATCAACAGTGTGACATAACAGTTTTGACATTATGTCAAAGACGTCTATTTTGTTGCAGAGATTGAGCATGCTAACCAGCTAGCCCCGGCCCGTCCTGTCTCGTAATACCACTTGTACCTCAGGAGGCGGTAGTGAGTCACTGTAGCATCCAGTCTGCCCTCAGTCCAAGCAGTAACAGAAGTTTACACTTAAATACTAAACCGTATCTCATATAGACTATTAATCGCAATATCTATGGGCCTGTGTTCATAAAGCGTTTTTTTTTCTGGCTTACCAAACAGTGCCGGGTAAAGCCTTACTTCTTGGCCGCACAGGAAGTCCATGTCTGTTCCCTTTCTCAAAGTCCCTTCACTACAGGAAACAAACAACAAGATTTGGATTGTGTAATAAGGCAGATCTGCTCTGTTCTTTCAGTGAATTATTATAAATATCTACAAATAATAAGTTTACATCATTTTCGTGTAGGTGTTCCACCAAAACAAGTTCGCTTCCAACACTGTTTTGCAGAGACACTGTTGGGGCACCAGCAATTGTGATTGGTTTAAGCAAATACAAACAGGCCAGGGAATTTTTTTTAACTATCCAGGAGTGAAAGTGCATTCAATCCAGACTTTCCCCCAGCTGCACTGTGGAGATAAGTCTGGTTACGTGAGATTATTTGCTGTGTAATCAACCTTCTGTTTACATAGAATTAAGCTACTGTTAATGTCGTGCAGCCAACGCTTTCTTAGATGAGGCGCTGGGATGAATCACTCCCCAGCACCCTGCCAGTGCTTTTCTGCCAGAGAAAAATGATACATGGACTCAGGTCCTAAAAGTTTTTTAGATTTTCTTCACATCATGCAGTGCTACAGTTATTTGTGGATTTGGACTAAATCATCTCTTGTAACAGAAATAACAGCGTCAGGGACACAGAAGAAAAAAGAGGCGGTGAATCAACCTCAGAGGAGCAGGAAGGAAGAGATTTCTTATCATTAGAGGAATGTCAACAGAATGATGTGGTAGAACTCACTGATGACAGCAGAGTCAAAACCTCCGACACAATTCACCCCATATCACCAGTGTGTTAAAAATGACACGAACATACCACAGAAAGACAACAGCTCACTGATGTACATCTGTTTGTACTCCAAAAAACATCACAGACAAAACAAACCAACATGTTTACTCCACTGAGATTGTTTTAAAGAGAAACTACACCCAGGCTAAAAAAACTGTTTGTGCTGCTATCTAGTGGTGGAAATACAATCAATCAATGTATTTGTCACATGAAATCATATAGGGCAGTGTTTCCCAAAGTTAGGGTCGAGATAGTCTGGGTTGCTATGTAAGCAGTGTCGGCATAAAGCTTTATATTTCCGCTGGGAGGAGACCCCGGCCAGAGGAAGTCCCTCCTCTTTGTGTGGTTCTCAAAGTCCCTTCGCTGCAGCCGGTGGCGTAGCACCGCCCAAGACGATTGTGATTGGTTTAAAGAAATATAAACAGGCCACAGAGTTTTTTTCCACTATACCGGAGTGAAAGCTATTAAATCCAAGACCTACACCCCAGCACGGACACAGCGCTGTGGAGATAGATCTGGCTACGCAAGACTGTGGATCCGGAACCAAAATGGGTTGCGGGCCCATTTTTATGTGTGTCGCCAATCGGCATAGTAAAATACATAACAATGCTATGATATAGGGATTAATTTTCCTAATTAAAATAGAAACTCTGGTCTGTTCAGTGAATTAAATAATTACATTTCATATACATTTTAAATCCATGGTTTATAAATCTAGATGTCATGGCAATTCATGATGTATTCTTGTAAGTTCGGGTGCAGGGGAGACACCAAATTTTTCTTTTGCGTCTTGAGCTGGAAAAGTTTAGGAACCCCTGATAATAGGGTACAATTCCAGTGAAACGTAATCCTGTCAGTTCCATCAATTTGTGCATTAAAACAGCGTAATAATAATAATAATAATAATAATAATAATAATGATAGTAATAGTAATAAATATTAGTGTATGATGGGGGAAGGGGTCCTGTCTTATCTGCCATCTGCCGCTAGCTGAGCTACACCTGCGCACTGACACAACCGCAGGACTGCATACCTTCCAGTAGTACGCAGCTACCCGCCAAGAAGTAGGAATAAGTGCATAAACAAAATAAATAGTATGAATGCGTCAGGGATTTTCTATTATTATTTTGCCTTTGTGGCAACAAAAGAAACAGGGAAATATGGTAATATTTTAAAAGTAACATATTGAAAAGTAACTAAATAACTGATTACTTGAATTGCAAAACTAACACGTTATGTTACAACAAAAAAGTAATCAGAGTACTCCCCCAACACTGGCTGTAACCACTCGGCTATCAAGGCGCTCCAACAAAAACTCTTTTAACCATCTGGATGAAATAATATTCCATCCGCTGTCTGACAGAAAAGTTTCCTAAATTGGACTTTCCTGATCCAGTAGCCTGGTGGATTAATAGCACCTTCTGGGTTTTTCAAACACTGCAAAGTGTTTATCTTTTGTAGAAACGGGTCAAGCTGTCTGTCCTTGAGTTGTTGTTAAAAACCTTCTCTTTCTACAAGTTGTTTTTTTAATCTGCAGTGATGTTTTGGCTCAGCCCACTCACCGCCAGCAGCTTTCACTCTCTTTGTGTAAACATGCAGCACGTGCACATATGTTCTTTATGCTCTGTGATTCTAGAAAAGTGTTTGCACAGGACGACTCATGAGTGAAGCTCTGCAGCACAGTGTGGATCTGCAGGCTGCATTTGTGTTCAAAACATAAATGTTAGTGTGTTAGAACAGCAGGTCACATGATCAGATACTCTGATCACTCTGATACGTGATATCTAACAGAAGGTATCAGTGTGGGTTTAACATGTGACTGTGTTTGTATTTTACAGATTTTGTTCTGTGTGGTAGAAATTAAATCATGGGGGCCAACGACCTCAACATGAAATCTGACCCCGCGGGGTCACGACCTCCTGCCCGACACCAGAGTCTCTTCAACAACATCAAGGTTTGTCTCTGCTTCACATCCAGCTGCTGCTGAATCTACTTTTGTTGGGTTTTATTGCTTTTTGTCTTTCTGTCTATTTGGAAGATATTAAAAAAAAGAAGTAATGTACAGAAATGCTCCAGAAATTGGGCGGTAAGTCGGCCCAAACTTCTTAAAGATTTTGAGCAATGAGACAGAAAAAAATCCTGAATTTGAGGAACACAGATGCCAAATTCTCTGTCATTCTCTGTCATCTCTGTAATCTACGGGACTTGGTGTTCTGTTGCTTTCAGCTGCGCAGGTTTGTCTTTGAGAAAACTTCACTTCCTGAAGTCCATCCTGGTATTGTTCTCTGCGGTCAAACATGGAAATGTTTCCTCTCTACATGTCGTGTCACCAAACTCTGATGAACTCATTGTGTCGTAAGCCAAACCCACCTTTCTTCTTCTTCTTCTTCTTCTTCTTCTTCTTCTTCTTCTTCTTCTTCTCTCTGCAGTTCTTTGTGTTTTGCCACAGTTTGCTGCAGCTGTCACAGCTGTTGGTGTCAGGCTACATGAAGAGCTCCATCTCCACCATCGAGAAACGCTACGGCCTCTCCAGCCAGAAGTCGGGGCTCCTGGCTGCTTTCAATGAGGTCAGTACAAGTCAGGGTTTAATCCCGGGAATACACATCCAAACTATTTCCTGTTTTTCCCAAGAAAAATAATAATGAGAAAACATGAAAATTAAGTTATGTTCTAAGTGTATCCCAAATAGGCTGATACATACAAAATATACATATAGTCCTTTAGTCGTTTACCTCCTCCCGTGTGAATGCAATTCTCTGAGTCAACAGGGATGCAAAACAACGGTGACTTCCTTCTGGCCTACCAAATTCATCAATTGTAGGCTCTACCACCTAAATTAATTTTGTACCTCAAAAGATTGAACAATAAAGATGCAAAGTGTGACCTCTGTGAACGCTAACAGAATATGGAATCTGTCTCAGCTTAATAGAATGACTTTGAAAACATCAAATTATACAATGAAAAGTTGTCAAATATCAATTCCATTAGGATGTTCTCAGCAGACAGATCACAGGAAATTAACATTTAATATTCCTCGCAGCTATAGCAAAGCTCACGCTGCATGAAAGGTTTATGTTTATGTTCTTTCTGATGTTGTGTTCACACCGGACACGAAGAAATTAATTTGTGCGAATGAATTACATATAAAGTCAATGTAAAGACGCGATTAGACGCAAGTTCCAGTTGGACGATGCGAATGACGCGAATGACATGAATTGCGCGACTCGAATGACGTGAATGACGCGGCGCGATGAAGTAAATGATGCTCATTCGCTGCGGATGTTCAGACTCACCTGAACTTCTGCAGCGAGCAACGCGGGTAATCGCGCAAATGAAACAAGTCAAAACAAAAGATTCCAGCATCCAAACTCGCGCAAATTAAGTGAGTAGATTATTTTATTCGCGTCTGGTCTGAACACAACATAATGTTGATTAAGTAGATGACATTTTTTGCCTTAATAATTATCAATACCACTAAATAATACACTAAAGTGTTGGGAACCCATAGCAGGTTTATACATACATTTATTTATCTTTGTTGCATTTAGTGTTGCTTGAAATATGACCAATACGCTCTTAAAAACAAGTAAATTTCCCGGGATTCCTAGGATAATGTGCTTCTGCTCCTAGGATAGAAAATGTTTTGGGAAAAATATTAATCCTTAGTACACCTTCTGCAGTTTGTTTACATCTCTGCTGCTGGTCTTTGCAGCAAATTCGATATTGAAATAAGTGCCTGTGTAGTTTTAGCATGAGACCAACTCAAAAGCAAGCACAGAGGTCGTAAAAAACAAGCAAAAAAAAAAGTCTACTGTTGTTTTCAAAAGCCTGTTAAAAAAAACTCAGGACAAATATTCAGGTTTCCAAATTTGCAGTCTGCATTAAGGTTGATTACCGGGAAAGTCTTGGCCAAATCTTTTTCACTTTCCTGGAAACAATGCCTGCAGGATCTTGGGATTGTTAGTGTGTGTTTGTGTTTTTTGTGAGGTTATGACGTATGTGCTGAAACAGACATAGCTTTATGTTTTTTTCCACCTGGTTTTCCATTCAATTCAATACAACTTTATTGATCCCAAAGGAAATTAGATTTGGGGCAAGTAAAAGCAGACAGGAAACAGACATGCACGGACAGACATTTACATATAGTGAACGTCTGATGTCTGTTAATGTCATTTTATGATGAATATTTAAATCAAACTTCATTTACAGCATGAACTCCCAGGATTCCTGCAAAAAGAGTGATACTGTAGATTTCTGTAAATTCTGCATGGATGCTGTTGGATACTAGTGTTATTTTGTGTGTGTGTGTGTGTGTGTGCGTGCGTGCGTGTGTGTGTGTGCGTGCCTGCCTGTGTGTGTCCAGGTGGGGAACACGGTCCTCATTGTGTTTGTGAGTTTCTTGGGGAGTCGAGTCCACCGGCCGCGCTTCATCGCAGGCGGAGCTCTGCTGGCCTGCCTCGCCTCGCTGCTGATGGCGATGCCGCACTTCCTGGGCGGACTGTACAACTACACCGACCGTATCAACGGTGAGATCAAACACACACATACAATTTGGTGCACACATGAATGACCCCCAGATGATGAATCCTAATAACTTTGGTGGTCCTCTGACTTTTCATGGAGCGCCTCCAAGAGGTTAAAAGTTGTACGCTCTTCAGTTCGTGAACCTTACTGTACAAACTAAAACTCAACATGTTGACCTACTAACAACAATGTACAGAGGATACATCCTTTTGATTTTAACAACATGACCTGTCGCCCCACTAGTGGAAATTTGGGACATGAGCCAGAAAAGATTGAGAAACTTTAATGCAGACGATGTTGGGACACTTAAACTTCCCCTCTGTCTCCCAACAGCCTCCGGTGATAACAGCTCTGGCCTCTGCCAATCAGAGAGCACCCTCACCATCTCATCCTCCAATCAGAGCTGCAGCCAGCAGGAGAGCCGGGCCCAGCAGGGGGTGTACCCTCTGCTGCTGCTGGGTCAGCTGCTGCTGGGTATCGGAGCCGTCCCCATCCAGCCCTTCGGCATCTCGTACATCGACGACTACGCCAGCAGGAAAAACTCACCGCTCTACCTCGGTATGCTGAGGAAACACTGTTTTATCCAAACAGTAGTAAAGTGATACACCACCAGGATAGGCGTTCTAGTTTTAAAACGTTTCATTATAGAGAATATCCAATGAAAAGGGAAAAGTTGCAATTTGCCAGAATCAACTGCAACGTCTGTGCAAAAATACTAAAGCTTATCTCCCTCAAGTATTGTAGACAAACCCAAACTTTTTTTTCACATTATGCTGCCAATAATAAATTAAACTAAAAATAAACCGTCACAAAATGTTATGACTTGTCAAAGAACAATTTCATGTAAACAACTTGTTTTAGATCAAAATGTCAGATAGAACTTTATAGTTCAAAGGTCATGATGTATTGTAGCAGCAGACTGTGTATTGGCTGCACATTTAGCAGATTTTGTCAAGCTGTGTGGAAAAAACAGTTGAAGGTTTAATATTTACGGTGCAAATTTGGGTTCAAGCAGAGAGACTTAACCTCAGGCATCTCATTTCTTTTCTGACAACAGTTTTTCTCGTGTTTTTCAGGCATCCTCCTCGCTGTGACCTCCATCGGCCCGGCCTTTGGCTTCATCACCGGCTCCCTTATGCTGCGCTTTTATGTCGACTTTGACAAGTTATCTAACGGTGAGGAGACACACTGCGCTGATGATTCACAGTCAGTCTGGAAGCTCATTAATGACATTTGTTTTAAAATGAAGGGGAGGATTTCCTGCTACTAGCTGTGAAGTAAAAACAGTGAAAAGCTGATTCATGTTGGTAATTTCCTTCCAACCGTAGAAACAGCAGAGAGCTGCTGCAAAACAAGACAAATATCTGACATGGAAATAACACTGATTTAATGGGACGTACAGTAGTCTTCACTCCTGTAACCTTTTGGCACATAAGTTATTTAACAATGCGTTTATTTGGTATTTTTGGGTTAGCTTAATCATTACTTAATCATTATGTTTGACACAGTTGCAGCTTACATTAACAAAATATAATTTCCTCACAACTAAAATGCATTCTCAATTACGTTTCGAGGGAAATGTTTTTCCTCCTGGATTACGGTCAAAGTTTTTAACTCCTCGTTAACTTTGTGAATTGATACAAAAATACCTGGTTAGGTTCAGGAAAAGATCATGGTTTGGGTTAAAATAAGAATGTTTGTTACATAACAAAATATATTAATGTTTGTTAAATTATAACGTTAACTTTTGGTTTCACAGATGAACAGCAGTCTCCTGGGTGAAAAGTGTGTGTTTTTGTGACTCATACATGAACTTTGATTTTGATTTTTTTTCCTGTTAATTCGTCAAAGACAAACATAATCTGGGAGAAAATACGTTTCTCCTGGAAACATAAGAGAATGCAGTTTTGTTGTATGAGAACATAATTTTTAGGAGACCAGGCAGCTTTTTTATTTAACTTATAAATAATGTTTCTACACTTTGGTTAAGAGTGCTTACCCTGAATAATTGTATATGTACATTATTGGTATTATTATTATTATTATTATTAGTAGTAGTAGTAGTAGTAGTAGTAGTAGTAGTAGTAGTAGTAGCAGCACACGTAATGTGTTTCAGCTTTTCAAAGAGAAAGAATGAAACCCTCGATGAGAAAAAAATATCTGATGACAAAAGAAAGAGTCATCTTTGCAGAATCAGCAGGATCAGAGCGTTTCTCGGCTCATTATTTCCCGTCTGCTCACATTTCAGGACTCGACAGTTTGTTGATGTTCGGTGAAACGTTTCACGCCTCGGATTAATGGAGCTCCACTTTCTTTTGAGCCTTGTTCAAACAAAAAACTATTTCCTTATATACCATGTGGGATGGGTATTGTCTGAGTCACCGTGTGCGTGCGTGCGTGCATGCATGTGTGCAGACAGCAGTTTGTATGTGTTTATGCATGCATGTATAATATGTATGTTTAGGAGGATGTGTATATGCAGGACTTTTGTTTTGTTGTGCATGCTTGAGTGTCTACAAGGGATTGAGGGATTATTTTGTCACTCAGCTGGCCTTTGTTCTGCATATAAACCAGCATTTTATTGCATTAAGTGTCATGTGACTCATCATGTCAGTCAGCGTGTTGTTTTAGTGGCTGATGTTGAGCTTTTCTACAGATATCAAACTTGGCAAGAACTGAAATATGTTTAGAGAGGATCTTCACACTGAAGAAGATACTTTTGATTTATGTCTTGAAAGTATTCTGTTCACACTTGTTCTCTAAAATGCCAAAACAACAGTTAAATGTTTAAATTACAGCTGATAAAATTACTTGATTTATTGTTTAGTCATTTCACCAAAAAATATGTAGCAACTATTTAGAAAATATTTTTCAAGTCAAACTTTCACTTTTTCCAGCTTCTAAATTGTGAGGATTTACTGCATTTCTGCATTTCTTTGTCTTATATGTTGATGAATGGAATATCTTGAGTTGAGAGAACAAGATTGCAAGATTACAATGCACACCTGAACAGGTCTGACCACAGTCACTTAATGTGGACATGAAAAATACTTTCAAAATACTAATGTTCCTGCACACTGTCCTGTTACTTGCAAAAAAACTTTTATTGGATGTCACACAACGTTTTGATCTCTAGACCTTTCTCAGGTAAAAAAATAAAAATAAAGGAGGAGGAAGGTCTAGTGACCGAAACGTTGTGTGACATCCAATAAAAGCTTTTTTGCAAGTAACAGGACAGTGTGCAGGAACATTATTCCTCTTCTAAAATACTAATGTTTAAAAAATATGGCCAAAATACACAAAGCTACCACAGAGCCGTAGCCCCACCAAGTCACGCCATGCCACTGGTAGTCAGACATGACTGATATTCACTCTACGGCAGATAGTTTCGAGTTTAGAGATCGCAGACCATCAGCAGCTGTCTGAGTTTAAAATTCAGGTCCAACAAAAGCAGGCAGACGAGCAGCGTGTTCAAACATGTTGCTGTGTTATTGCAACAGAAACCAGCTCTCCCACCGCTGCCTGGTGAAGCTCTGCTTTATACATTTCCTGAACCAAGTAGTTTTAGTTGATGTAACATAATTAAACCTTAAACATTGATGAGAAAACAGTCAAAGGTGATGAATAAACGTTTAGTCTGTAGTTTCAGTTTGATTATTCGAGGCAGCGTTGTGCTGCTGGAAACTCGCTGATGTTCAATGAAACTTGTTGAGTCAGATTTCACAGAAACATTCTGTGAAGTTTACTGAATTTTGGATTTCAAGCTCTGCATAAGGTTCCAATAACATTGATATTTGATTGGATGGGAGTTATTATGGCATATAAAACTGGCAAATAAATAAATGAAAAACAATTTCTCATTACATTTTGAATAATTAACATTGACTATTCATTCCTCTTTCTTCTGTTGCCATTTGATAACTGATTGTGATCTTTAGCAACATGTTTTCATATTTTGCTGATTATAAATGGAATTAAATGCATGAAATGTGACGTACAAATAAGCTTGATTAATGATTGACAGAAACTTCTTGACAGTTTGTTGGCCCTGTCATAACAAGCTCATGTTTCATTTATCTTTCCAGATCAGATCGAGCTGAACCATAAGGACCTGCGCTGGGTGGGAGCCTGGTGGCTCGGCTTCCTGGTGGCGTCCTGCCTCCTCTTCCTCACTGCGCTGCCGTACCTCTTCTTCCCCAGAAACATGCCCAAAGAGGTGAGATGGGAGCAGAAAAAGTCCTGAGCTAAAGCCTGCAGGTGTTTTACTCTGCAGGAACAAGTTAACATCACTTACTGCAGGTTTAAAGACGATTCAAAAGCTCTGTACTTTACAAACATTACAATACCTATATACATATATAGACTGAGATAGTTCCAACATAGGCAGAAGTTACAACTTAAATCTTACACCTAACCCAGGTGTAAAGTCCTAAAATAGGTTGTCATGGCGCATATTGTTTTGAAAGGTGGGATAACTTGGAGGATGAGGAGCAGCGAATTATAGCAGCTGTTTTGCATCTGTAAACATCCGAAATAAAGTACATACATATAAAATAACACAAATAAGTATGTGGGCAATTACATATTATCCTCTGAGCCAAATATGGTTAGATAACTTAATAATTAACTACTAACATTTGACAGTTTGCCAGTGTTTGCTATCATTATGTGTTTGTTATACAGTAACGTTACAGTTTAATCTGCTCAACAATAACACGATACGATACGATATGATACGAAATACTTTATTAATCCCCCAGGGGGGAAACTGAGTGCCACCATACATCTAGGACAGACAACAGTTAGACATAAACATCTCAAGGCAGTACAATATAAAAGGAGAGCACAGCACTGTAATAAATAGTGTAGGCTAATAAATAGTGCAACTAGGCTAATAAATGGTGAGACCATCTAATGACATTGTATTTATGGACACCAACATAACAATCATCAGTACAACCACAATACTAGGCAACAGCATCAGATCATCATCATCATGATCTACAATAACAGTCAGCGACAGTCTACGTTAAAAAACGTCACCGCAGCAGGTACAAATGACTTCCTAAATCTCTCTGGAGCACCTGGGCATAACAACACTGTCTGTCGCTAACAGAGCTCTTCAACTCACTAAAAACACTGAACATAGGATGATCCTCGTTTTGCAAGATACGAGGATCATCCTATGTTCAATGTTTATATTAACTTGTAGTTGACAGTTTGACCACTCAATGTCATTGTTGTTATTTAGCTGTAGAGGTTGTATAGCTATCACCGAATCATAATGCTTTGTCGTAGATTGTGTAACGTACCTTTTTGTTGGTGTTCAGTGATTAGCGCTATTTTTAGCTGTTAGCCTCTTCGTTATCACTATAGCAAAGTGTTCAAAGCTACGAGAGACAACCATGGGATGTTTATCGTGGATTTATGGGTGACAATCATGGGTGTATAAAGATAACGGTAATAAACATTGCATCAATAATAGAGCTTTTCACTGATTGGACACATGTGAAAACGTTATTTTCTGCGACTAAGTGTAACTAAGATGAACTTTACGTCTCTGTGGTGCAACCAAACATGGACACAGCTTTAGTATCAAACTAACTAGTTTCAACATATCGTCTAGTGTTTACTTTGCACCATAACTTAAGACAGAACTGGTGCAGCAGGCTGCAGGTCTTTATCTGAGGAAATATGGTTTAAAAGAAATGCTCATAAAGTGAACTCCAGTCAGCTCAACAAGCTCTAACGGGAATCTGTTTGTGTGTTTTGGCTCAGTTCCCAAAACAGTGAAAGAAAGTTCAACCTGCATATGGTTTATCAAATACATGAGGCCATTTAGTCAACGATTGCTCAACAGTTTCCTTCTAAAATGACAAAACAGCAGCCTGCAGCCAAACTTCAGCACTTTCACTTTCAAACACCTGGTATTTGACTCACATGAAGAATGTTAACTTTTCTGTGCAGTGATACACCAACACTCATGGTTTGTCTGTGAGTGTAACAAAAATATATCAACTTGTATGTAGCCTATGTTGTATCATAACTGCAGCAGAAATAAGAAATGACCTAGTAACCATAAAAGTAGTTACATCAATATGCAAAACAATTATTAACACTAACTAGTGCTGCCCACTCTCAGTCGATTAGTCGACTAATCGGTCATTTTGGTCACAGTCGACTAAGATTTCTTTAATCGATGAGTCTTTTTTTTTTGGGGGGGG
>JAOVVB010002324.1:0-17314 GCA_028570985.1 Heterobranchus longifilis | reverse complement strand
CCCCAGTCTGCCCCCCCCCCCCCCCCATTTGAAATGGTCTCGAAGCAGCACTGGTCTCGAGGATGTGTTTGGACTTTAATGATTGTCGGGGCTTTCTTGTGTACAGCTCTGCTGTAGAGGTCATCTAATGACTTTTGTTGGCCGCCTACTATTTTCCCTGCTGTTTTAACAATTCTGGTCAGCTTGTTTTTATTTACTCGGGTCAGTGCCTGTATACCAGACAGAGATACTAAAAACAAGGATACTCTCTATCAGGCTGACGTACTCTTTAACTAAAATGTCAAGACAAAGGCCCCAAACCCTTTCATTCTCCTAATGAAAAACACTTTGTGTGCATGTAAACGTACTCAATGTTATTGGCAGTAAAAAGAGGCATTGCTTACCTTGATGTTGTGTCGGGGGTTTGAGGCTCGTCCAAACCTGCAGTAAGCTCTTTTAGCATTTCTCTCACGAAAAGTAAAACTGACCTGTGGACAAAAAGAAGTGGAAAAAGCGACCAGATCCAGATAGAGAGCATCTTGTATCGAACAGAGTCGGGGGAAGGTCACTACCCTCTCTGAATAAGTCACAAAATCCTGCTGAATTTAGTAAAAAAAAAACAGAATCTACCCTTTTAGAAATGGTGCTTTCTCTGGCAGACAGGGACTTGTGCTAAAGCTTTCCTTACTGGGAAATGTTGTATTTGTTTAATGTGGTTCTGACTGTCTCCTGGTCAAATATAATGTTGCCAATTATCATCATAATTATAAACCATGTACTCCAGTTTTCCAAGTCTAAGAACTGGGCCTCGTTACAGAAAAAGATCCAAACTGTTTGTCCTCTCTTAGGTTTCAAAGATGGGAAAAATCCTATCTTCATATTACAGAAGCAATTCTCTGCTATATTTGAATACTGTGTATTCAACCTTTCAGTCTGTTTACTGTTATATTATGTTCTTACTGTTTACTTTGCTTTTTACTGTCCACTTGCTTTTTCACTGTTTACATATTTATTACGTCTTGCATTTTTATATTTTTATACTGACAGTTTTTGCATTGCATTATGCCTTCACTGCTATACACTGCAAATGTCCCCGCTGTGGGACAAAATACAGGCTCGTCTTATCTTCAGGGTTTCTACACAGCACACGGAAAATTATGGCATTTTATTTGAGTAATTTCCAGGTCTGGATAAGTATGTCAAATTCAGTACCAAATCCAGACATCTGTGACCAAATTAGTTTGAAAGAAACATTTATGAGTTTTGCAGTGACGTAGTGAGTTTTAAACATATTTCGTTAATTATCAGAATAATATTGTGAATCACAAATATTTAGGACAGGATAATCGTGATATAAAATTTTCATATCGTCCCATACCTAGTGTACAATAAATATATTGCATAATGCAATTTTCATCTGTTGTCCCTGGACATATAATAATAATAGATAATAATAATAATAATAATAATAATAATAATAATAATAATAATAATAATAATAATAATAATAATTCCACACATAGCATTCATGAATACACCTGCACATATTCAGAGAGAATAAAATCATCCATATAAAAAAGATAATTCCATATATCATTATTAGTAATAACTAAATTCCTACAGGATTATTTCCTAAATAAAGTCTGAAATAGCAAAAATCCAAAATGTCCTCTGTGAAACTATGACCCGGGTGAATATCGGGAAAGTCAGAGCACATTACATCTGATTGTGCAGATAAACTGCAGATTTTAGTCCAAATTTGATGACTGGAAATTCTGGAGCATTCCAGATTTTCTGTTACGCCACACAGAGCAGAGGTCTCCGATCCAGCATCTTTTCTGGATCAGAAGAGGCGACAGCTGCCTCTTCTTCTGTCAGACTGTTGTAGACCACTTATTGTTGTAAGGAGAAAAATAATATAAACTAGATGTGTTATGAACAGCGAAATTGTCAAAATCACTCAATTTCTGCAATTGCTCACAGTTGAAAAGAAAAACAGCATTTTTCTCAAACAAGGGACCTACAGCGCAGCCAGCAGTTTGTTAACACACAGCTGCTGTCTGATCACTCTGCCCCCCAGAACGACAGGAGGTAGACAAAATAATGTGAACATACAATTTAAATTTCCAACACCGTTTTTTTTAACTTTGTACAACTATCAGAGTTAAAATTAGGTTAAAACTGCAGGAGCATCAGTCAAACATATAAGAATAATTTATCTGGACAAACAGGACAATAACTGTGGGTGCACTTGTCTTGTCAATGTGACAATGTGTGTGTCCACATTTGACGCTTTGTGATTTGACGCACTTTGTTGCAGAGAGAGCAGCGGAGTCTCATCTGACAAATCTCTAATTCGGTGATAAACACATTTCATTTCCTCTATATTCTTCACAATAAAATAAAGCTTTTATTGTGAAGCAGCAAAATCAGGAGATGTCTGGTTTTCATCAGCAGTAGCCTAACTTGACTGCTGGAAAGTGAAAATGCACGATATGAGGAAAATATGCGATAACGTTGAATATTGCGATAACGATATTACTTGCGATAAATAAAGTCATATCAGTTCTGCCTTTCTGCTGCTTTCAGTATTCTGCTAAAATACAATAAATTGTTGAATTTAAAAAAACTGAAAGGAAGTTATTTCTGACATTTTACTGAACAAAAACAAACCATAGTTAAGAAAGATTTTAAAGAGCAGTTTTAAAAACTAAAAATCCCTGAGTGTCGACGAATGACAATAAAAAAACGATATATTGTGCAGCCCTACTGTTTATTTACCGCAAGTAATATCGTTATCGCGTTATTCAACACTGTTATCGAATATCGCATATTTCCCTCATATCCTGCAGCGCTAATATCCAGGGATTAAAGTCTTCTGACTGATTTTATTTTATTTTTTAATCATATTCCCTGTGTAATTTGTATTTGTAAAATAAGTTACAGAGGAGGTGACGGCGTGTACACTTTTTAGAGCAGAAAGTTAGATCAGTTTCAGACTCTGAAACATAAAATGTCTTTTACACTTTTGGATTTGGATCTATCAAAGAAGCTCTGCAAACATTTCTCAGCTCTATACACAGTGTTCTCTATTATAACAGACGTTCTACACATGAAAACATCTGTATGTAAGCAGTGTTTGGTGTGTGTGTGTGTGGGGGGGGGGATGTTCAAAATCTACCAGCCACTCAATAGATTTTGGTTGTTTTTTGGTGAGTAAATGAAGCAAACAGCCACTTGCATATTTGACCAGCCACTGGTGATTAAATGGTGCTAATGTTGGGCCCTGCTGTAAAGCCTTAAATGTACCCAGCATCTCAAATTCACTCCATTGAATCACACTGAAAGTTTAAAAAAAAATCCAAAGTAAGGAAAATGCAAATCAGATTTCCTCAATCCCTGAGCTGTTTTAATGCCTTAATGTCTGAGTTTAATCTAATCTGTACCTTTCTGTATCTATAGACAACACGGGGAAACATGTCATGATATCCATAAATTAATACAGGTGTTCTGTCGATATTTCTGCACAGTATTTGATCGACACCTGAAATCTGAAAGTCCTCCTGCTGACACGTTTTAAACTATGTAAAAAAAAAAATCTGCTACAATTAATATTTTGTTTAATATGGATTTCCCACAAAAAGAGTAAAAAAATAAAACTCTGAAAAGGGGCTGGAAGCACGTCTACTCTTCCAGACGTATGATGTCATAAAACCTGTCTGTGTGAATCCAGATGTTTGAGCCAGTTGTTGACACACTGCAGTGTGAAGGCAGAGATTCTCAGTCGGTGTTGACTGGTGCACTCATATGTGTCGTAGCAAATAAAAAACACTGTAAAACCATGTTAACATGGTTAAACGAGTATTAAAATATGCTCCCCATATTCTTACAGTATACACGGAGTGAGTGGTGGTGTAATATAAAATAATTCTGTAGTGGGAGCATTATTTGATAGAGGTGTTGCTCTAACAAAATACACTATCCTTGAAATCCTAAATAATTGAGTATCACAATATCCAAAAAAGAATTATCAAAATATGCTCCCCATATTCTTACAGTAAACTTACCACCTGTTTGTAATAAAGTCAAATAAAAAATAATAAAGATGTCATAATACTGACAGAAATACAAAAAACACAAAACTGTAGCATAAATAGCTGCAGCTGAGTGTTTTGATGATTATTTTCATGTAAGTTAATTCAGGACTAAAATGCAATTTCAAAGTACACGTCCACTGCAGCAGTTATCAATAATAACATTAATATATGTCTATTTACAGTAGGGCTGAATGATTTTGAAAAAAATATATAATTACGATTATTTTATGATTCGGGATATCAGAATGATTTTTTTCCGTCATTATTCTAATTTTTGCAGAAGCCCTGAGAGGTGTGTGTTTTTGCCAGGATCATTTTTTTCTCCTTTTTTTCATCTGTGACAACAGGTGAATTTGTTTTTCCCCCAGGCTCTTTTTTTAAAAAGATTTGAATCTGTGAAAACAAGTACATTTTTTCTTTTCTGGCTCATTTTTCTACATTTTGTTACATGTGAAATGTTTTTTTTTTCTTAAGTCTGTAGAATACGATTTGCAGTGCAGGACATCAGAACATACTTAATTCAGAATATTTCCACACATAGTTCACCTTTCACAAATATTGCACCTCCTGCGATTAGAAAATTGCGATTTCGATAAAATGTCGATTAATTGTTCAGCCCTAATTTGAAGTTTCATTGAGAAGTTGTGTTAGAAATGAACCAAATGTGTGTGTTATTCTTTGTCTGTGTTAAGTACCGCCTTGGCGACAGAGCGGGTCTATTGTGCCAGATGTTGCATTCAGGTCATACGCGTTATACGTTTCCATTTTAAATTCAAGTGTTGCCTCTTTTATTGGACGGAAATATTTCAGAGGTTGACAATGAATTCTGTCAAAATATGCCCCCCTCCCCTTCACACCACACGCAGTTTTATATGATGAAATGTGTTAGCTCGGGGGGATTAATGTTACGTTACAGTCGGATGAGATATTTGGCACGGCACTGGGATTGCGAGCTAACGTTAGCTGTGTTAGTGCAGTTTGCATTGTAACTTGAATGGAAAAGTGTGCTGGTTAAACAGCTGTAAACCCGCGGTGAGGTCAGTTTACGTTAGCAACACGCTAAATACATTGATCTGTGTTTAGCTTTCCGATGCTAACTAGCAGATGTCAGCCGCGGCTATGCGAGATGTTTAGCTAACGTTAGCTACTGTCAAACCACGGAGCTAGCCAGCTAGTTTGCTGGTCGTAATACAACTAATGAGTTCAGTGTAATGAGGAGAGGCTGTCCAGCGGGCTGTTACCTTCTGCAGTTAACCTATTCAGGTACATAGTGTCCCTTGAATGCATTTTCATTGTAAGTCCACTGCAACTCGCGCCTACAGAGACAGTTTTGGCCTGTTCTTTGTCGCACAGAGCGGAGCAAGACGTGGCCGGGGCCGAAATGTTAAACAGTCGTTTATAAAGTTTCGCCCGCTGGATACTTCCTGATGAGCAGCCCTCATTCACTCAGACAACAAATAAAAAATGAGACAGAGACGGACATTTCCATTCGAGCTAACGAGAAATCGGTTAGCAATCATTGGCCGGAGCCAGGCACAAACCTGCAATGAAGCCCTGGTTGGTTACCTTCCTGAGACGGCTGTTTGGTTGGACAGAAAATGGCTGCGAAAGGACCAGTCCCAGCGCGTAGCCGCGGCTGCACTACCGCTGCCGGCCGGCAGAGGGCCGTGCCGCGTTCAGGGACTCCTCGCAAGCTCCTACCTCACAGGTTTGAAGTACGTTTAGCAGTGGGAACATAACTGTGAAATTGTAAACGTGGCTTGTGTGGTCAATTTAATGTGGTAAACGGTGTATTTTAGCTGCTTTAGGCCAACTACAGAGTCACTGCATTCTGAAACGACAGAATGAGGGGAAATACACGTTGCACTCTCAGAGCAAGGTTTTTCGGTTGTAATCGCGCTGTATTTTCATAATTCCTACGATTATGGTTGCACGAGAACGCATCTCCTCTACCCGACAAGGTCCATGCAAAGTGTTTCACCCTCCTTCAGTCCCTCTGCTTTTCTTTCAAGAAAACTGCCCAAGTTGTTTTCGCAAATACTTTAGACGTCTGAAGTGCTGCACTGAAGGAGCAAATACTCACAGAATGGCTTTTTAGGACTATTAAGAGCCTATTAAGTTCAATGAGGCGAGTTATGTGTAGAAAACGTCCGAGAGGTGCTAACATTTCAAAAGAAGGTAAGCTGTGTTATCCTGAACAGCTTTTCCTGCCAACAAAACTAAAGTCTATTGGCAAATGTATTATATATCAGGTAGCTTATTATGTGTATTTGCTGTGCTTTAAGTGGTAGAGTGTATTTCCGAAACCTGTTTACCATAAACTCCCCCAAAAGGTCAGGTAACACACTAAAATCAACGTGATATTCAAGGGTTTCACCGCAAGATGGCGCCCGGTTACCATGAAAAAACAGGGCTACTTTCTGTTCTTTTGATGGCAGTTGGTTTCTATATGTACTTTTTTTTGCTGCTCATTTGAAATATTGATAATTTCCCATTCGTGTTTCTGTCAGACTCTGACAATGCACAGTATAATGACAAACCTCTCATGAAAAGTTTAATGACAGTTACCTTGCGCGGTGCTGAATTCTCGCGAGATCACGCGAGAATCGCAATTCAGTGCCATTTATCAACAAAGTGGATGTAATGTAAGCTTTTGCTCATACTGTGTGTTATTGTTTATACATGTATGTCAGTTATTTGTCCCCACGTTATAACACTGATTATGTTTTTATTTTAATTTTATTTTTTTACTGTGTCTCAAAGTCTAACTACTGTTGAATGTTGTCTTTGTCATTCTGACAGGAAACACAAAAACAACTTATTTGCAATTTGTTGGTGTAAAAAAAAAAAAAAAGTATGCCATACATTTTTTATAAAAAAAAAAAAAAAGCCTGTCAATGAACATCATCCAGTGCAATCCACATCTAGCAACTCAGGGGGCAAAGTCCCTCCTCACTGAGAGAGTGTGTGTCTTTGTTTTGTGTGTGTGTGCTTTTAGGACTAACACCAGAGTTAGGATCTCAGTATCTGGACTTGTAGCTGTAAAACATGGACCCGCCGACCGGGCCGTCCTTGGGGCCATATGACTACGACCTGCTGGTTATTGGAGGGGGGTCTGGAGGCCTGGCTGTGGCGAAGGTAAGCTCAGTCACAGAGTCTCACAGTACATGGCTTTGTTTCCTGTTACTCACGCTTATTTTGTTTGCTGCTTTGCTTTGTTTTGTATTGAAGTAAATAGAAACATATCTTGGTTTTAGACTTATAGTCAGACAAAACAAGACGTTTAAAGACGTCATTTTGAGTTTTAGGAAAATGTGATTGGTTGTTTTCTTTATTGTCTGACATTTTATAGACAAAACAATAAATGGATTTATCCAAAACAATCGCCAGTTTGTTCGTTTGTAGTTTTATGTACGTTTGTGGTGATTTAGCGTCTCTTTGCGGTCGTTCTGCATCTCTGTAGTTGTTTTGCGTCTCCTTGTAGTCGTTTGTGGTCGTTTGTAGTTGGTATGTGCATGTTTTTTATCATGTTGTGTAAGTTTGTAGTCATTATGGGTCGTTTCTAATTATTATGTGTATGTTTGTAGTCATTTAGCATCTCTTTGTAGTCGTTTTGGATCATTTGTAGTCGTTTTGTGTATATTTGTGGTTATTTTGTGTCTCCTTGTAGTCGTTTTGCATCTATTCTTAGTCTTTTACTTTTCTATGTGGTCATTTTGCGTCTCCTTGTAGTCGTTTGGGGTCGTTTGTAGTTGGTATGTGCACGTTTTTTATCATGTTGTGTAAGTTTGTATTCGTTTTGTGTACGTTTATGGTCATTTAGTGTCTCTTTGTAGTCATTATTGTGGTGGTCATGCATTACAGTACCTCCGTTACTTTGGGCAGTAACTAGTACTCTAACGCATTCTTTTTTAAATTAAGTAACTAAATTACCATTACTGAAAGGTCCACGAGTTAGGGATGCAATAAGGGATCTTATACTGTGCTCATGTACTTGTACTCGTACTCATAAAACTACTCCAATACCACTTTATGGCAACATGATTTTCAGCTCTCGTCAGTTGAACGGGGAGGCGGAGGAGCAGCAATGTGGAGATATTTCAAGATAAACGATAGTAAAGAGACAAAAGTAGAGCAGACTGCAAACTACGGCTGGGTATTTGGCAGCAAGTAACGTTAAAGCACTTTAAAGGATTTCAACAGCTAACAGTTAGCTTACCGGTCTAACAGTTAGCCTGCAGCTGTACTTTCCCAATTCCCCTCCAAGTCCACTGCCAGCCAATTCCCAGCCCTCCTCCACTACCGCTGGGAGTCTCCTCTCCTCGTCCCGTTTTCTGACAGGATGTGTCTAGATTCCACACACCCATTCATTCATTTGCAGGGTGTTACCATGATATGGTGCTTCCTTTACAAACACTTAATTTCATTTTAATTTCATTTTCAATTAATTTAATTCCAGCCACTGACCAGGCAAGGTCCTGTCACGGACCTGCCTGGGGCCCAGGTGGCTTCATCTGTACCTGGCCCTAACAAAAACTAATTAAACTAAAATTAAACTAAACTAAAATTAAACTGAAAAGTCAAAACTAAAATAAAACAAAAACTAATTGAAATTTCAAAACTATTAGGCTATAACATTACAGATAAACAAAAAGAATAGGATATAAAACTAAAGAGGATAGATTGATGGAGAGAAACAAGATGAAAGCTTGTGGCTTTCTGTAAACGTGCCAGCATACTTGTGTTGCTCATGTTCACTCGAGACAATGTGCAGTCGAGCAGCTGCTAAGCTCAGCAGTCTCCTGTTCCAGCCCCTCTGACAGATCAGAGCGCAGGCAGCACAACTAATCAGAACAATACTCAGCCTCTGTCCATCAACACCGCCATCACACTCAGTCAGGATATCAATCAGCAAGAAAATTACTGTAATGTTCTGAAAAAATAAAGTTCTTATACTTATGATTAGCAGAAATGATGAAAAGATAAGCTACAGACAGAAATCTTTAGGTAGAGATTAAATGAAAAATGCCTTTTTAACCCCTTTAGATCACATCCCCGGTCACATCAATATATGCAACAAAAGAAATACAAAAAATCAATTTCTTTGGATTTTTATATCAAAATCCGATCATGTTTTCTTTCTGTACAACAAAATATGACCTGTGCTGGTATGTATGTACATATTTTAACCAATAATATCACGGTATCCACCTGTCAATCAATCTGCAACTTTCAGCAGCACATCTGTAGCTCCGCATCGTGCTATACTCTAAGCCCGCCCACTTTTCAGTGGTCCAATAAAATGCAAAGGATTTGATTTAAATCCCTCTTGTAACTGAACATGGCTGAAATATTCTGTTTCACTGGGAAATACGTCGCAGTTCAGAAGCTGACGACGCTCTTTATGGATAACTTAAAGGTTAAGACTTTTACTGAAGTAATTACCATTACTTACACTTAATTTACAAACCTGAAATCTCCTAATTTGTATATACATTCAATGTATATTCTATGTTTACTTAGATATTTGGTATGGAAAGCTGAATTGAAACTTCCCCATATGCATTTTTTCTTTCCAGGCTTTCCCGAAATCACCAAACCTGTTATTCACCATTTCTAAACAGCAACAATCTTACCTACAGTAAGTGTTTTTCTCACTTTGGTCAAGACATTACAAATGACTGCACTCAAGAGTGCGTTTCTGAGTCTTAATGCCCCTTTAAAGTCTCAATTAAATGTCTGCGTGGGATAGTTCTTTCAATCGCCCACTCCCTCAAGCATTCATTACTGCCCGTTCCTGCAGATGTGCCAACACCATCCGGAGATTCTCCTGCTGGAAAAAACATTTTATTCAGAATCTCTCAGCCCTGTCCCACAGGGAGAAGAAGACACATTAGCCCTTATGGATTCTTTTAATGTCCCTTTTTACAGTTACTCAACTATTTAAAAAGCAGATTGTGTTATTATTTATAAATCATATTAATGGATATTTCCTAACCCTACTAATGGTTTATAGCCAGTTAATAAATATAATTATACTGTATTGATCCAAACATAGGTTGATATAAATGGGTTCAGCTGGATAGGTTGATTCAGCTGTTTTGTGGTTGGTAATTTCTTCACAGCAGAAAATTCGACTTGACATGGCAGGAAAAGCACAGGTGGAACTAATAACATTAATTACGGCTCTGTCCCAGTACGCCAACAGTGAGCCGGCATGCACATTACCAAAGATCTGGGACTAGTACATTTAAATGGAATGCAGCCATAACGAATGTTATTAATTACACTTGTGCTTTTCCTGATATGACATGTCAAAATGTCTGCGATGAAGAAGACCGATTGCAAAAGATTTCAGCTGACCGCTCAGGACTGGCCCAAAGCCTTACCCCTAAATTCCACAGGGCACGTCTGCGGTGCATTCCGGCTCCGACGTGGCCGGCGGAGCTAATCGCGGTCACGCTAGTCAATGCTTGTGATTCCACCAGACGCGCCGCAGTGCGTCCCAGAAGCGTCTCTCCAATCTGTGCCGCTAAAAATACGCGCCGAGTCTATTTTTGACAGGAAGCTGCGCTGAAGCTGCGTCAAGCAGCACAAAGCAGATCGAGCCAGACAGGAAGTGGGACACAGAAAACGCATAGTGCATCCAGTCGATTATCAAAATAAAACACCATGTGCAGTGCATTTAACTATGTAGCTTATGTACTCATGGTAGAAGCACAGAAAACCAGGGAAAATGACCAAATCAACAGCAAGTCAATGTCAGACAGGCAAAGTAAACGTTTGTTTGTTTGTTGTTCTCTTTATACATCCGCAGGTAGCGCTCGCAAGCGTTCTGTTTCTGAAATGCTCCTGGGCAAAACAGTGGCGGAGGCAGACATGCCCTGTGGAATCCCCGGGTTACTGGCAGCGGTTAGGATGGCGTCTAGAGCCGGACTGATAATTCAGTGAGAGAAATATTGTAGTGGCATATGTTGCCTGATAAGAAGTGTCAGAACAGAAATATCAAAAATGTGTCTGCGGTAATGTAGAAATGGTGCTGCTTTTACGACTGACAAGTAAAGACAGATTTATTTTTCAAATGTAAAGTGTTACATCTTTAATAACAAAATGATTTTTTTTTAAATGTTGTTTATGTTGTGTGTTTATGAGGGATGTAAGAAAATATCGATACACTTGAGTATTGCAATTCTGATACCTGAACTTGTGTATCGGCCGATACCGAGTACCGATCCCACACCAGTGTGTTTAACAGCTGTACACTACTAACTCTGTGTGGATGTGATATGATTTCGTTCTAGTTGCACAAGAAATGTTATATCCGTGAAATTTACTGCGTGCATGTATGCTCCCCAAAGATCAAATCCTGTCGATTCTGCACACTCACGAGCTTCCTCCCACTGGCACCCCTTAGGCCAAAATGTCAACTTTGCTCATAATGTAATCTAATATGCATAATCTAATAAGCAGTTTGCCATGAAATTTGATGAGCAAATGCTCCCAAAGGGGATAAACCCCTGAAACACGTGTGGCAAACTTTACATTTTTAGTCCCACTGCTGGTAAGCATCTAAGAATAGCACTATCATCAGTATTTGTCACGTCCAAAAACTGTACTTCTGTACAAGGCAAGAATAAAAACTTTACTTTGATTTTGAACCAGTTTTCCACCAGGTGCTGCATTTCTTATCACTGCCTGTGCAAAACCCATCCATGATTAGTTTAAATACAAGCAATTAAACCCTGATTTTTGAGATGTGATTTCTCCAACTCATTGTTCAGTCCCTGAGCATCCGTTAAACAGCTGCTCTGTGAAATCACATTGCTCAAAATGTTCATCAAAGTCTATGTCCAAACAGTGAATATACTGTATGTCTTGAGCAATTGGATACATGTTTCCTTTCCATTCATTCAGTTTTAATAGAGGAACATTAGCAGCTTGTAACTAAAAGTTTCTTAGGAATTCTACTTATGTTTGAATACTAGATGTCACAATTTTAAAAGGTTATTCTAATTTTTTCAACCAAAATATTATGTTAAAGCAAGACACTACATGCAGGCTATTTTGCAACATGTCTTCTTTCTAATGGAAAGAAAACATCCAAAATATACATTCAGGTGTTAATTTTACTGCACTTTTTCTATTTGCGTCTGCAGATTTCTCCTGAATTCACCAAAAGTTAGCTTTAGATAACGCCTCATTTACATATTTAAACATAACATTTCAGAAAACTTGACATACAAACAATAATTGTCTTAATGTAACTAATCAACTGGGGACATTTTATGGTGATGTATATTAGGTAAAATATTTTACTCTGTAGTTTCTTTCAAAATGTATGGAATTTTACAATACATATATTTAAAGACCAGAAATCTCCAGTTTCATTCCTATCTATATTCTGAAGGTTATTACAGAGGTGTTTATTCATATATCAGTTATAACCTGATTTATACAACATTTTATTATTATTGGATTTCTTTTAATTTGGCTGTTGACAGTATTTTCTGATTTATAAAGTGATAAAAAGAGATATCGCAAATCCCCTCAGTAAAAACATTTGACTGAATTTTTCAACCTGGCTTTATCCAATGTTCAGATTTCTGTTCTGGAAATGTGTGCAAATTAGCACATATTTAATAAGAGAATGCCTAATTCTCATATTTAAACATAAGATTTCCGAAAACTTGTAATACAAAACATTTAAGCCTTAATGTATGTAATTAACTGGGGAAGTTCCATGGTGATATCTCATCTTTAAAGCCAGATTACTCTTTGCATCTGTGTTATTCTGTTAGAAACTACAAAGTGTTACCGTTTCATATCTTTGTTTCAACAACCACTTTTAAATCCCACACAGCCACACATATATATGAGAAGCTTTGCTCAGTCTCCCTTCCTGAGCTCTCCATGGTGCTGAAAAGCTTCACTTGTGCAGAATAGCTGAGGCCAATGATCATTATAGTTTAACACATCCTGCCAAAACACGGAGACGGAGCACAGCCGTGTCCAATGGATTCCACGCCTCAGATGAGCACGGTAGACAGCATAACGTTGTCTGAATATTAGAACTAATCCCTGCTGCTCCCCCTGGTCAACATCATAATTCAACCACGCATTTCAACACGGACAACAAACTACCCAGAAGCACCCAGAGAGTGTGAATCCTGAGCGACAATGGTAAAGAAAATATCATTAGAATAATAAAGTGAGTCGTAATGACCATGAGTGCTGAAAGAATAGCGCAAATTGCTTTCTTATCATACATACGTACATCTGCCTGCCATTCAGAATCAATTGTGACACATTTCTAAGCCGAGTGACAACAACGCTGCAATCTATTTTGGATTGTAATGTTTTAAATAGTTACCATGGAGCCACATTTCTGTAACTTGACCTCCACTGAATTGATATCACCACACTATTGTCATTGCAACAAAGGAAACCCGGCACCGCAATTAAAGCGATGGAAATGAAAGGGAGGAATGTATTAACAGACAACATGTACACTTCCAAGCATTATGCAAGACAGGACCAAAGAATGAGACATCACATCTGGCACTGCAGCCGTAACGAGCGGCTTCATAACAGACGCCAATTACAGATGCACGAAAAAAAAAAGAGCAGATACTACCAGACCAATTAGAGTTCATGCAAATATGCATTTCATATCTCTGTGAGTGTGTGCGTGTGCAAGGCATTCTCATAAACTGTTTGCATAATATCATACGAAAAGCATTTCACAGCAGTTTGTAAATGTATCATACAAATATGCCTGCTGTTTTAAAAACATGTCCCTGTCCCCCGATAGACACGTCGTTAACGTCACGATTAACATTGTGAAACGGGAATAATTCAGTAGGTTTAGACAACAAAACGACTTGTTATGGTTGGTAAAAGACAACACTGGGATTGCAATAAAATCACATTAAAATTCCTACTTCCTAACTCCAGTTTAAATACATGTCCCGGTCACGTGATAGACACGTCATTAACGTCACAATTAACATTGTGAAACTGGACTAATTCAGTAGTTTTAGGCTACAAATATACTTTGTTAGGTTTAGGCAACAAAACGACGGTATGGTTAGTAAAAAAACACGGTGATTGGCATTAAAATCTGTGTTTCATTTTAAATACATGTGACGGCACGTGATACACACGGTTTTGAACTCCGGTCTCCTGGGTGAAAGTCCTGTGTGATCTTGCAAGAAAACACACTGATCATCTTTTATAAACTATAAAGACATATGGTATAAATTATCTGATTCACTTTGACACCAACTCCTCTGCCATCGTCGTTGTTGTGGAAGTGAAAGTTAAATCTGACACAAGGTGGCTGCTGATGAGTAAAAATGATTTTTTTGTTTTTAAAAAAGCAAGCTACTAGGGCTGAATGATTTAGAAAAACTATCTAATTGTGATTATTTTGAGTGATATTGTAATTGCGGTTTGATTTGCCATATTAGAGGGAATGATCATTTTTACATCATTATCCTCATTTTTATTGAAAAACATATTAAAATAATCATGGTGTGATTTTTGTGAGGATCTGTACCAAACAAAGATTTTTTTTTTCTTAAGTCTGTAGAATATGATGTCTAGGCAGGACACCTCTGTAGCACCACAATATTTAATTTAAAATGGTACTTTGTCTTTAACAAATATTGCACCTTCTGCGATTTGAAAATCGCAGAAGGTCATATTGCGATTTCGATCAAATTTTGATAAATTGTTCATCCCTTGTTCATCCCAGTTGCTCCTGGAGGAGCTGTATGTGAGAAACCAAATGTCTGAATCATTCAAACGGGACATTTAACAGACTTTACCCTGCCAGCTTCCTAGTAAAAAGTCCATGTAATGAAATGTAATGAGCCCGTGTGTGAGATTTCACAGCGAGCGAGTAGGCGGACTGATGATGTTTCTATCAAGCGGCTGCAGCAAAACTGGAAGAAAACAAACTCCCGAGGGAGAAGAATAAGAAGGGTAATTTACACAAAGATGCCAACATAAATGTCTAACTGGAGAGATGACTAGATTTGGGATCTTGTCGAAATCATCAGACAAATCCAAGGAATGGAAAGAGACTCGTTGACCAAATTACAAACCGGCAACAATCTGCGTTATGTCCTTCCTCCTGCACGCTCTACCCAGGCACCACCCCTCACCGAAACCAAATGTATATCCAGTATATGAGAATGCAGACAATCTCCTATTGCATAGAGCTGCAACAATTAGTCAAGTCAATCAACAGAAAAATAACTGTCAACTATTTTGACAATTGATGAATAGTTAAAGTACTTTTTCATGCAAAAATGGCAGAAAATGCTCTTTTCAGCCTCTCAACTGTGGAGATTTCCTGCTTTTCTTTGTTTTTATCACATTAAACTGAATATCTTTGGGTTTTGGATAAAACAAGACAAGACTTTGAGAAACTGGGATTGACATTTTGTCACCATTTTCTGACATTTCATAGACCAAACGATTAATCGAGAAAGTAAGCGGCAGATTAATCGATAATGGAAATAATCATTAGTTGCAGCCCTACCTGTGACAAAGGGCAACACCAGACAATATCCGACGCTGATTCTGCAGACTGTCACGTGAAAACGCCTTAAAACTCACTCAAAGCACATCATCAGTGGAGATCACGAGTTACATTTGTATCTGCATTGTTTGTCATTTCTGCTCATCCATGATGTTTAAAATAGCTCCCATTCATGTAAAATACACGTATCAATACGGATTAAAAATATCTACAGCCCGGTGTAGGCTGGTCCCCAGGAGGGCAGCACGGCAACTTAATAATGACCAATTAAAGCATTGCTTAATCTCAATGGCATAGGCTGTCAGAGAGCAGCATGGCAGCTCTGCATTAGCATCCATCTTTAATGAGGCATTCAGCGGTGAACCCATGCACTCTGTGCATCATCTGTACATGATGTCTACACATGCTGTCATTCGGGGCTCAACGCGAGGCGCATCATCTTACAAAGCTCATGTCACTCTGAAATTGTTCTTGCTTGCCTCGCTTGGTGCACGTCTAGATACATTTCACAGCTTTCAGAGCAGACGGAACCTGAGTGAGACAGCACCTTCTGGGATTTCACTTTTGCAAGCATCAAACATGGTGGTAATTGACAGCTGGGCTATTCATTCTGCGCAGCCACTCTGGAAAATGTCAGAAGAAGTCAAGAGGTAAAATGATTGTGTAGCAGGCCCGCTCACTTTGGCTTAACAGGGTTCAGCTTGTAGGCTGCCCTTCACTGTCAGTCCACTTGTATTTCCTCATAAAAAATATTTTATTAGTGTGTGGTACTCACTTAACTAATAGATACTGGGATGCTGCCAAATGAGGTGCAATCTTACCATTAGGGCTGCACAATTAATGGAATTTTAATCGTGATTTTGGTTTCCCACAATTAAATGAACGTGATCATCTGAGATATTGATGTTTACAATGCGCGCTACGCTCATAAAAAACCTTCCTAAACTAACAGCCAGCTTTCAGGGTTACATCTGGATTTGCAGGGCAAAATGCAGAAACAGTGGTCATATGGAACCTGTAAGTCTCACAGCAGTGTAACAGCTGTTTGATAGCAGCGGGGATACGGTGATTGTAACGCTGTCGGATGTGCGTTAGCATGTTGGATGCGTTTCCATTCACATAACGTTAATTACTCTACAGCGGTGGAGCAACGACACACCATCCTCCTTACACAACTCTCTCTGGTTCTACGTAAACGAGAACCTACAGGTATGTCTTCCAACTCCGACATTCAATTTACTCTCCAGTGAGACTGACTCGGATGCTAGCTTGTAATGCTAACCTCAGTACATGTTGCTAATGGCGTATGCTAAAAGTTTCCGACACTATAGGGAGTCATCATGTCTAAACGTTAGCTTAAAATAAAACAGTATATTGACTTACCCTGCTGTGCAGGAACATTGTTTTCCTGTATGTGTTTGTCGTTCACGTGGGGTGTCTGATGCTTGCATTGTGACCAGAGAGTTTTTAATGTCCTACTCATTCACAAAACTCTGCCGACACATTATGTGAAAGTGAATATAGAGCTCACATGCACATTGCAGTCCTTTCTGTCTTCTTCTCTCTGATATTTCAGAACTATTATTCCAGAAATGTGCTGTTATTTCCTTTGGATTATTACATGGCCTTGTTGAATACTGCATTCTGATTGGTCAATCACCACATTCCAAGGTCTGTTATTTCCAGACAG
>JAOVVB010002316.1:0-32554 GCA_028570985.1 Heterobranchus longifilis | reverse complement strand
AACAACAGTGACTAAGATGAGATCTGCGTTGTCGACAAGGAACATGAGGTGGCTTGAAGTCGGAGGCTGTCCACTCATTTGTAGGAGCCGGAGACAAAAAACAACTACAATGTCACAAACTCCCCAAATATGTAGAAATATTAAAGAAACTGGTGGTTCTTACATACTTTTCCAAAATGGCTCCAGTACACAAGTCAAAATGGCAACCATGGTGGACCGAGCTTAAAACTAAGATATATACTAGATACTAAGATATATAGAGACACGGGGGGACAACTTAACAAATTTAACTTAAAATTCTTGTCTGTGCCATGATAGGACATACGTTGGCTTTATTCTATATTTCCGTTATCCACAAATCCCACAAAAAATTCAAAACCAACAATGTGTTAGTCTGTCTCCACTTTCTGACTTTAGGAGCCTGTCTGAGGATTCACTAATCTTTAAAAGCAACTCACGAATATATAGTTTGAATGTAAAAAAAAAAAAAAGTAATTTCCTCAGACAGTTTTTATCAAATGTTACAAACCGTAGTAAACAGCGATCTGAGATTTATATCTCACTGTTTTTAAGAGATAAATAATCAGATTTATTTGGTGTCTCAAACATTCCGGGTGAAATTTGTTTCCGACTTGACCTTCGGTCTCGGAGGGGGACGTGCCATGGTTGCCATGGAGACACTAATCATGCTGACAGGTGAGACCAGTCCCCTTCTGTCAGGGTGATGAGTGTGTGTGTGTGTGAGTGTAAGCATGTGTGAAGATGCATTTTAGGATATGAGATGTAGGCGACATCATTCTGGCAGTGTTGTATTAGACCTCTCTATGTACCGGTGAGGGAATATTTGCATTTGAGACGTTCTAATGCAAAAGTGATGAGGTTGTGGGGATTCGGTGTCTTGCTCAAGGGCAGAATTTTACATTACAGCTCAGTAAAAACACTGCAATAAAAGGGATATCTTGGGAACACCATGACAACAGCATTGCAGTTACAGAGGTTTAATATTCTGAGAGTAGTGGTAATATAGGTGTTTCTGTATTAGAGCAAGAATGGGATTAACGGTAATAATGTGGCAGGACATTACTCAGTAACGTGGTAATAATCGCACCCTTTCAGCGTCTGCATGAGATGCTCTCAGAGTGACTGCTCGACTGTGGCGCTGTAAGATGATGTCGTACGGAGAGCGACAAAGTCCGCGTCGGGAGAAAGGTCAAACAAACACAGGACTTTCACCCGGGAGACCGCTGTTGGTGTCTTGTGTGAAACCAAAAGTCAACGTTGTAAAGCGCTGTAGTCAAGACCAACTTAATTGAGATCGAGCCCAGAGCAAATACAGTCCTGCTCAAGACCATAATTGGCTATAGTGTCTTTCCAGATTCATCTATTTTATAACATCAATCTAACAAATGCATATAAATTAGGCAACGTTCTGTACAACTGATCCTGAATCAGCAGCCAGTGAGTCTGTATATTAGGCCTATTATCCTGGTGATATCTTATACTGTACTGTCAGTATACCTCAGTCCTGACATTATGACCTCACGTTTGGAGGCGTCGGCGAGCGTCTGTCGTCTGAGTTTTTGCGGAGTGTCCCGCACCGTTAGCACTGGTCGGCTACTTTTCAGTTATTCAACATGCTGAATCAGCAACAGTTGCCGCTAGTTCTAACATGTCATTAAGACCATTTGAAATGACAAAACCACCTTTTCCCCAAAGCAGGTTTATTTTAGAGGCGGAATCATCTGTGCCATTCAAATTTCCACTATTGCGAGCACTGTCATGTGTTTACGTATTAGAAACAACCCTTCTAGACATTTCCTCTGCTTCTATCACCTGAAACCTCATTTGAATAACTGCTCTTTTCTTTTTGTACGGGCAAACAAATTAGTCACAGGTAGTAATTCGAGTTTTGAGACCTCCAGGCTACGTCGTTAAGTTTCCAAACAAGTGATGTCTTTAGAGGAATACAAATTGTATTTTCTTTAGTGATAGTTAAATGTAAGTCTTGATATGGAAATGTACTAAAATCACACTATTTTTATTATATCTAATCTTGTAATAATGTGATTTTTATTAATTCTTTATTCATCTCTATAAGGAAGAAAAAGGTCAGAGGGCAGTTACGAGTGTTTCCACGGGAGGAAGCCCAAACATCTTCTGTAAAAGCAGCTGTTTTCCAATTAAACATCCACAAGATACGGAGAAACATTTCACCCCGGATGACTCTTTCGTTACCGACGTCACCAAATAAATCAGAATTAAAAGTGGTGAGCCACGAGTTCCTCGTTGGGGACATCTGTGGTGCTGAGTGGCCGTGATTTTTACACTACGTTTCCCAGAGATCACCTGAATACTCTGACGTATTTTCTGCTGGATTTCCTGCAGAATTACTTTTGAGTTTCTCTTTTATTTGTCAGTCAGCTGCTCGTGCCGACGGTTCTTCTTTTAACCACAAAAGACAGCAGATGATATCGTCATTTTACATCCGTCTGTGATTGGAAAGTAGCTCTTGGTATCTCCGCTAACTCCCATGCATAATATAAATAATCATTTGTCTTTATCTTTCTCATGTAGTCACTACATGTTTATATTGAAATATTCCAAAATATTCCACAATAATGAATCCATGGCCAGTGGTCGAATGTTAAGTACTTGCTGCTTTACTCCACTACAATTCAGAGGAAAATACTGTTGCTACTTTTTACTCAACTACAATTACTTTTCAGCTATTTTTATTCATCATTTCATCAAATATGATACATATACACATGTAAAAATTAGCTCAACATCAACAAGCTACTAATTATCCAACAGTATAACACTGGGGTCATTCTACATGTGAAATTTTCTAGCTAATTCTTCCACTATTATCATTCATATAATTTTCATTATTGTCATATTTTTTCTAGCTTATTTCCGCACTAATATTATCATTCATATAATTTTCTGTATTATCGTTATGTTTCCAGCTGATTTTTGCATTTACATATACTGTATCATAATGTGTACAGCTATATATATACATATATATATATATATATATATACACACACACATATAGATAGATAGATAGATAGATAGATCTTATATTGTTTTTCTGCACTACTCTACCTGTTTTGACTCCTGGGGACAAATAAGGTGTTTTGAAATGAATTTGAATAATTACATTTTTTACATTTTGCAATAATACTTATATATAATTCAGTTTTTGTTTTTACCTGAAGTGGAGTAGGCTACATTTTTACAGTGTGGTATTGTATTGCTACTTTTACTAAAGTATCCGAATACTTCTTTCACCGTTCTCATGGCAAACAGTGACCAGCCATCGGGCCACACTGTGGTAATGACATATTCTAGCAGCCTATCGTGAAGTCCAACTCTGATCCGACAGTCTATTAAACTCGGTAAACATTATAGTCCCAGCTGTTCTCACCTGAAACGCTCCTGACCCGCGGTGTCCCAGATCTGCAGTTTGATCCTCTTGCCGGGCTCGATCTCCACCAGCCGGGAGAAGAAGTCCACGCCGACCGTGGGGTCCGACACCTGGGCGAAACGCCCCTCCGTGAAGCGCCGGATCAGACACGACTTGCCCACCGTGGAGTCCCCGATGACGATCAGCCGGAACTGATAGAGCCATATCGCCTCCATGACTTGCCTGCGCCTGTCTGTCGCTCTCACCGGTGTGTCTGTCTATTACGGTGTGCGCGCGGTGCGCGAGCGCGTGCGTAGAGAGAGAGAGAGAGAGAGAGAGAGAGAGAGAGAGAGAGAGAGAGAAACAACATTAGATCTCCCTCTATATTTTATAGGCTAATATTCCTAATATCTTGCAACTGATAATGATCAGCGATGGAATATAAATAGACTGTACATTTATTCAAGTACTGCACCTACAATTTTGAGCTTATATCAGTGGTTCCCATCCTTTTTCCTTACAAGACCCCTTTTCTATCATTGAGTAAACTGATGACCCCTGACTAAAGCTGGAGAAATACTTGCTTTTAACTACACATACACAAGCACAATACAATATACTTTATTGTCCCCATAGGGAAACTTGTCTTGGACTCAAAAGTGCTGCATACGCAATAACTGCAAGAAGTTTGTGTAAAATAAGCGATTTGGATGAATTTTGAGCAGATTATTTCCCGTCAGTATTGCTTCAAATACAATTCTCTGTATTGTTTCTTTATATTTTTACAATCATAAGAACATAATAGTGCCCTTATCCTATGAGTTTTTTCACAATCAAGAAGGCCTTGTGACCCCCTGTGAAGGGGGTCGCCAAAGCTTCACAGGGGGTCGTGAGGCCTTCTTGTTTTTAAGACAACTTTTGGGAAAAAGGTTGGGAAACACCAGCCTATTGTAGCCTACTTTACTTGAGTATTTAGTCCTACATTTTATGCTACTTTAAAAGTCCCATATTCTGCTCATTTTCAGGTCCATACTTGTGTTTTGGGTTTCTACTAGAACATGTTTACATGCTTTATGTGAAAATAACAACAAAAAAGACAACCTGTCTGTCTGAATATGCCTGTATCCACCCTCTGTCTTAAACGCTCCGTTTTAGCGCCTGTCTCTTTAAGACCCCCTCCCAAATAGGCGCAGTCTGCTCTGATTGGTCAGTGTTTCCGGGTCTTCCACATCTGCTCTCTTGGCGTCATTGCAGCCGGGGAATGACTAACAGCACTGTAGCAGCACTTATATAGTATAGTTGTGACATCACAACCTTACAGAATTCCTGACGGCTTGTTTAAGGCACAGTTTCTGAATACTAAATATTAATATTTCTTGAGCATTTTGATACTTTCACATTATTTACATAGCACCTAGACCTGCTTTATAATAAAAAAAGACATGGACATCTAATTTGTTTACATTATGGGACCTTTAAGAATTATACTGCTACTACTGAATATTATACAAACACTGAAAAGTAATTTTAAAACAATACATATTACTCGACTAACTCCCTTGATTCAGTTACTGAAATATGATCTTTAATTTGTCAACACCACACACATACATAACTGTGCTTCATTGTATTCAGTGCGTGATTCAATTAAAACCACGAGATATGAGAGAAAATCCTCTTATGCTTTTCTCGTCACCCGATGGCGTCACTTGATGTTTTAATAAGCCCATGCTTTTTGGATTATTGGCTGTAGCCTAATGCCCTTTTTGATATGAGGCTTTGGCATCTGAATGTGTGACCTCCCAAATAATTAGACAGTATACCCATACCCTGCTGGCTTCTTTATTATATTGGGACTATAGTAGAAGTTTTACATGCATTTTGACATGATTTGTTTTTAATCTTAAGTACCATACCATGGATGGATTACTGAACAGGCCTGCACAGGTCCAGGGGCCCAACCAGGGCCAGCCCTAGCATTTTTGGAGCCCTGGCGAAATCCGCCCCCCCCCCCGCCACACGGGCGCACGCAACACCTAAAAAATGACTCGGCAAAATCCAAAACTATATTTTTCTAAAACATAAAAAAATATCACATTAGGTGGCACCCATAATTGTAGAAAAAGTTAATAGCTCAATTTTTTTTTCTTAATTTTTCTTTCTCAGTGGCGGGGCGCCCTATAGGTGACTGCCTATACCGTCTATGCCAAGGGCCAGCCCTGGGCCCAAAGTGTCAAAGGGCACTGTCTCACAAAATGTTGCTGAAAAAAAAAACCCACACAAAATAACAACAAACACACCAAAAACACTACAGTGATGCAAAACAACCACATAGTAAAGTAAAATGTCTAAAAATAGATGCAAAACAACTACAAGAAGACACAAAGAGACCCAAAATTACTACAAAACTAAATTCTAATTTTGTCTCCTATGTAGACAGGGTGAGGGGGCCTCCTATGTACATGTCTGTGCTCAGGGGCCCATTGCCTCATAATCCATCCATGATCATACCTCGGTACAATTTTGAAGTACTTGTACTTGATTATTTCCATTCCATGCTACAGTGCTTTCACTACATTTCAGAAGGAAATATTGTCATTTTTACTCAAATATAGTTACTTTATATTATATATATGTATATTTTGTTCATAATACTTTTATGTAAGTAAAGGCTCTGAATTCTACTTAGACTCCATTAACACATAAGTCTCTGCCATTGTAAAATCAGTTAAATACCTAAAACTTGCTTTAAATTCAACATTTAGATGAAAATTGGGTCGTAATTGCTGCTTGTACAAACGACCTATAGGTGTCGTTTTTTGGAGGACAGTCTCCAAAATACATAACACACGTCGAGTCGTTTTTAGACATTTTAATGCGGAAAAGTTATATTTTATACCTTAAGTAGCCTAAAGGATGTCCCACCACTGCTTTTCTCTTCGGTCAGAAGAAAAGTAAAATGTTATTTAATGAATAGGAAAAAAATGTGAATTTGCTAGGATGATCTTTTGATGCAAAATAAGGGGAAATGTATGTAATTTTAAACGCTGGCTACAGGGCCGTTTCTTGCTATATGCGGAATAAGTGGTTGCATTGGGCCCCTGAAGCCACCAGGGGGCCCCAAGCTGCCATTTTAAGCCTTTTTTAAGAAATGAAAATGACCTGTCTCTCACTCAAGACACGTTTTGATTCCTTAACAACAAAATGTGTCCAACATTTAAAATAAATATTTTTAAGGAATATGCAGCATCCATCTCATTTACATTTGAGTTATATTCTGTAAATCCTGCAAGTTTTCATGAGTTTCCTGACCTCTTGCACCAGATTTATGCATTTAAATGTTAAATGCATGACCAGGAGGATTTGGAATCCCCTTACCATAGTTACCATAGTTTCACAGAAAAGCTAGAAACACCCCTGGCTGGCTATTCCCCCAATATTGTACCCACTATATATCTTTACTCCCGGAGCAGGCCGTCAGGCGGGCAGGGAGCCAGACACATGCAGCCTCCCATCAGCCCCTGCGTGTCTCTGTGGAGTCAGGTTGCGTAGCTCGGTCGGTATGCAAACATTAGTGGCCGAATCCCCGGTGAATAGCAGCCTTGTGGGCTCTCACACCGGATGCGTTGGGTGGGCAATTTGGAGATCCACTATCGCACAGAGGATATCACATATCCAGCATTTCAAATATAAATCTCTTATCTCCTGTGGGGCTTTATGTTGTAAAATGTTTATTTTCCAGATGCTGATTTGCATATCTTATGTAGACTCTAATACAGATCAGGATGCTATAATATAAAACGTCTGAGTTTTTACTGCAGGCTAGTATTACGCACATCATGAGTGAAAAATAGGCCTTATGCTCCCTTATTAAGGAGCCACATTTAGGCTTAATGACATGATAAATAACAGAAAAAGCCTACTTGGAGCAGGAGTGGAGTTTAGGCCAGAATGGTTGCTCTTCTTCTGCTGTTTGCTCGCGCCGCTCAGCACCAGGCTGATGTGGGCTCCATGGCACCGACGTGTCTGTCTGGATCGATCCGAGCCACCGAAACTCTCACAAAGCCTCGATGTTTGTCTCAAGCCTGGAAAACAGACGCTGGTGCACAGCAGGCCCCTGTTGGGCTGATTTCCTTGTTGATGTCAGGCCCGATCGAGAGCAGAAAGAAAAAAAAGAAACGCATCCAGAGCAGGTGCAATAAAAAAACGGATCTTGCGCTTTCACCCGGAGCCACGAATAAACCACGGACGATCTGTGTCTCCACACCGAGGCGCGTTTATGTTTGTGCGGGCAGGATGCTCGCTGTCAGACGGGGAATCCCGCGGTATCACTTCTGTGTTTGCTGTGTGTTTGTAGGGTTTCGCTGCTGATGAAATGGCAGCAGTAGCAGCAGCATCATATAGCCTGACTCATCCCGCATCAGTACCACTGCCGTAAAGCACCACGGAGAGGCGCAACACTGAAGAAAAACCACCATGCTCATTCTTAGATAGAGTGTAGGGCGATAGACAAGAACATAACAGACAATTAGTCTAAAGGAATAATAAGGATATTGAGGATGGTTTTATTGTTGTTATTTTTTATTAGATTTTGTCAATAATGGTGGAATAAAAAAATAGAAATCCCTGCAGTATGGTTTTGGGGACCAGCGCCTGCATGTTTCAATATCTTTAAATAGGCCTAAGTAAATACAAGATTAAAACTCATCCATCAGAAACACAGACATTCTACTTTAGAAAAAATAATATAGTGATTTTTAAAAAAAAATTAATACCATGTTTGTTTATTTATTCAGGAAGCTGCACACAGTGCGACGTCCATGCGCGCACGCGTCAATGCGCAGGCGCGGAACTGGACGAGCTGCATGGTGGGAGGTGTAGTTTTTACACTTGCAGCACTGAACCTTGTGTGCTTGTTGTATTTTCTACACTTGTGAGTGCCAGTTGTCTTCATAAAGATGAGGGAGGTTTGTTTTTCTTCTAGTTTATGCTTTTAGAGGTTTCAAGATTTAAGAATAGTAGTAATTTCTTTCGGTTATAAGGTTCCCACGGGTCCTTGAAATCCTTGTTTGTGAAAAAAAAATCAAGGCCTTGTAAGTTTTTTAAAATAGACATACATAGACATATGTCATTCAGACAGAGGGTGAATGTGGGTATATTCAGACAGTATGAGAAAAATAATGTTTTTAATAACGTGAAAGCATGTAAACATGCTGTAGTAGAACCCCAAAATACAAGTATGAACCTGAAAATGAGCAGAACATGGGACCTTTAAAATGCAGGTGTACCTAATAAAGCGGCCACCAGACTGACAACAGACACATGTAACAGGCAATTATACAGCAGTAATATATGTAACAGAGTAAAATGTACAGTAACAATATGCATTAAATAATTACACAAAATGTGTATGAATAGGTAGGCTATAACCTGATATGTTATGTGGAACGTTTGTGACTCAGGTTTTGTACCCCTACGTTCACTTCCGTGGGTCCCCCTGTAAATATCACATCTCCCGCCTTTACCGCTCCCCTTTTGTTATTGTAGGCTAGTAGTCCATGGGCGAGGTAAGCGACATTGTTCTTCATGTCAAACTACGTTTATAAGTTTACCTGTTAGCTTAAACTTCTTGTGTAGTAAGCTAACATATGCCTGTGTCATTTAATTTGTGTAGGGCCTCAAAGACGGGGCATTTTGTGATTTTCTCCGTATCAGGTAGGACCTATTTTTTCTGTGTCTGCTCTGGGCCACACGCACACACACGCACACACACGCGCGCGCGCACGCCAACGGTATGGGGGCGTGGTCGCACAGACAGCTCGTGCACAAACTGCTGACAGTCTTCTCACCGCAGTTTCTTCTTCTGTGGCAGTGCGCGCGCGCGGACCAAACAGCAGCTAAACACATAACACTGAAGTTTTCCGTTTTGACTTGGACACGACAGCGTTTTACATCCTGCAAGTTCTTTCTGCTATTAGAAACCTTTTGCGCGGAGCTGACGGAGACAAAAATGCACCAAGAACACTTGCAGGACAACTTGAACTACAATATTTTAACAGGCTATTCCTGTTTTTGTATCTGCAGGACTCAAGAGTGAGTTTATAGCTACTTTTAAACTCAAATATTAACTTTTTACATAACATTTATTGAAATTACTTCTTATAATATGAATACTGGGGTTATTTCTGTAAAACTAGTTTAAATAGTTCTTTATAGAGCTTATTTTTTTATTCGACTGTCAAATATTACAGGTATAACTCGGTGTTTCAGCCTCCATACATGACTTCAGACCGACTGTCACAAGCCAAACCCTCCATTTCATGCGCAGCACATAATTGGAGACCTCGCCGTGCCATCCACTTAACGCGCGCTCTCGACCGGAGCAGTTATGCAGCACGAGCGCCTGCTCAAAGTCTTGGTCATCGGCGATCTCGGAGTCGGTAAAACGTCCATCATAAAGCGGTACGTGCACCAGGTGTTCTCCCAGCATTACCGCGCCACCATCGGCGTGGACTTCGCCCTCAAGGTGCTGCACTGGGATCAGAAGACGGTGGTGCGGCTGCAGCTGTGGGACATCGCCGGTGAGTATGTTATTATCCCCACATGTTGTATAAGTCAGAAAAACACCTGCATTTAAAGAGTAGCTGGTGTCCAGACTTTATTTGCATAGTCAAACATGACTTCACTTGCTGTGGAAGATGATTAGAGCCATGCACATGTGAAAAATGTATTGAGTTTAAAGTCATAATTCTCAGAATAAAGTCATAATACTGAGTATAAAGTAGGCTGACAGATTAAGCAGGCTGATTAATGACATTTTAAGATAATCAGCATCCGATTATCTCAGATCACAAGGCCGATTAAAGTTCAGTGTGCAGATCTACAAAAGAGATGCTGCTTGGTGCTCCTGTGCACTAACATTGTTTTTATTTATGTAAGTTTATACATTTCAGAAACAAAGAGATGCTGCTATCTGCTGTATATGTGTTAAATAAATGTTCATTTAAGTTCAGCAATTTTAAACTGTTGTAGGTTATTTTATCAGATGCAAAAAAAAAACAACCCAAAAAAACTAAATCTGCACTATAAATCAGCCATCGGCCGCCCTGCTCTCTAAATATCGGTATCGGTATCGGCCATTGAAAAACCCACATCAGTCGACCACTAGTCCAAACATCCATATTTGACGAGTTGGGAATGAGAGCTGGCCTTTCAATGACGTGTGAAAAGCTTAAAAATGCGTAGACATGACACGCAAAATGTCCTTAAAAGTGCTGTGCTATTTATACACCTTCCCATGAGATCACGTTGACACTTGTATACAATTGTTCCCAGGTGAATTTGCAGGCACACACTGGCTTTTCTGTCTTCCATCTCTGTTGAGGCCACAGCTAATTATTTCATTACCGTGTCTACAAAGTTGTCACAGAGTCTCCGCAAACTTGTAAAACAGATCTGAGACTCAAAACTCTGATGCTGACCGGAGTGGACAGTTTTCATTTAAAAACAAAACAGTGTTTTAATAGAATAATAATAATGTAGTTTCCTGTAGAAAAAAACAAGGTGGAAGATTTAACTTTAATCATCTTTGAGTAAAAAAAAAAAAAAACGGTGGTGTATTGCAGGTGGTTAGATTCTTGTTCCAGTTTATGTTATATATATAAGGTGAAAATATCTTTCACATCTTGTCAACTTACCAGCAAATATTTAATTTGTTGTTGAAAGTATTTTGGACATTTCCACATGTGGGCTGTACAGTAACTGCCATCACTATAAATCTGCATTAATTGACATTATAAACTTGATATGGCCAACATATTGGCAAGCACGGCAGACAAAAAGAAACATTGGCATTCATTTGGAGTCTTATTTCAGGCCACCTGGCAAATATAAATCCAATATCCACTCTAATTTTAGCAAGGGTTGCCACCTTCAATGTGGAAAAATAAGGGACACCTTGCCAGCGGCCCCGTGCCCGGGGGACACAAATCACATGTGGTGTCTGGGGTCTCCTCCCTCAGGAGATTTTGAGCGTCAGACACTTCATTTCCTGCATTTGGGTGAATTTATATGCACCAATTTGTGCTTTTTATGCACCGATTTCTAAATCCTCTGCTGCTCTCGACATGAATGTAAAGGAAATACAGTGTCTATAAGAGCACAGTTGCATCAATTATATTAAGAAATAAAACCTCAAATCATAGACATGGGCAGAATGATTGGTGTGGCAAAATAAAGTATTTGGTATATTTGGAAGAAGCAAGAATCTATTAATAAACTCTGCAAGAGCATTATGAAATAAATCTAATTTTAACCATCAATCCCAAACCTGCGTGCGTGCGTGCGTCTTCTGCTTACATCCTAACAGTGTGTTCAGACCAGATGCGAATTTGCTGAATTTGCGCGAGTTTGGACGCTGGAATCTTCTGTTTTCATCTCTTCATTCGCGCGACGATAAGTGATTGGACAAACCATCTTTCTATCAAACTCAGGAGAAGTGCAGAAAAGCCTTCGGTGTCGTTCTTTGGTCTTCTTTCAATGAAGAAATATTCTCCAGTTCTGATATAACCGACGCTACAGCGGCATCTATTGTAGAATCTATGCGGAGCCGCCATTGTTGTTTTGAATGAACACCTAAACCCGTAGTTACGAGTCGCTCCTCACAGGACTCTGATTGGTCCGGTCAGATCGTGTCCAGACCCAAATGCTTACACTGGAGCCGAGAATCCAGCTGCCATGCAAGGTAAGGAAAAACCCAGTTTACAAAAACAGCCATGAACGTGTGGACTAGGACAAGTCTGAATGGCGATCATGGTATCAAATCTTTCTGAATACCAAAATCTACAAATGAAATCAACGCATGATGGTCTGGAAGAGTTTGGACTTTTACCATTCAACCCAGAAACCGTGCTTTTTAACATCTTGAACGCCCCCTGCTCCGTCATCGCTGTCACTCCCCCTCCCCCCCTCCTCACACACAGTCGCACACATACAGTTTTGTTATCAGTTCAAAGCACAAAGAGAGGTCGGTGAGGGAGCATGTCAGTCAGACAAGTTGTCACCCAAATGATGACAAATTGGCCGCCTCTCCGCTCGCCTCCCAATCAAGTCCAGACCTGGCTTTCATGCACGCACAGTTCCTGTAAATGGAGATCGATGGCACTGAGGTGAAGCTCACAGTCGCGCACGCACTCAGCACTCTGTCACCGCCTTAAAGAGCCGCTGAGAGTCAAATAACTGAATGTATCTGGGTTTCAGTGGAGAGTTTTACTGTCTCATGATGGCCTAAATGGTACTGCGAATGCTTTTTCACCCAAAACACCACCCAGAACACTTCTGCTTTTTGACGGGAAAATTGTCATATTTGACCAAATTGAACACAATTGCTGTTGGCGTCCTCTCACCCCGCACAGTTTACAGTAAAGAGACGGAGAGCCTTCACCTGTTTCTGATCTCGACTCGGCTACCAACCCCGCCGCCTCCCCAGTGGGCTTGTTTCCAGGGAGACAAACATCATGTAACCCAACACTGCGAGTCTTGCAATAACATTGTCTTTATCGTTGGCGATGGATGGAATTTTCTCATTTGAAGCTGAGAGAATATGCAGGAATGCTTTTCCTCCTGGTAAATGTCGAGCGGAACACGGGGCAAAATATTTGCTTTCTTTCATGCTACTTTCTCTCACTTTTCTGAACCTTTATTGTCTCTTTATCTTCTTTTCTATCTTCGTTCATACACGCAATGTTTGGTTTGCAACTTCGCATGGAGCTGGAGCTGTTTATGTTTCATATTCAGAACATATTAATGCGCATTTCAGAACTTATCAGTTCATATTTTGGCAGAGATAAAAAAAATGTGGGATTATTGAGCGAGTACCATATTAGCCCAAATATATGACTATTTATACGGATATTGCGAAAAAGTAGGGGTCGTGTTATACTTGGGGACCAGATATTTTTGTATTCACAGCAGCAGATTCAGTCTTTGAGTCCCTGCCTTATACAGTAGGCTAAGTGTTGCAGTATGTGTTGTTTTTAGCCCTGATGTTGCTAGGCTAGCAAGTTTCTTAATTAGCCTTGCTAGCGGTATGGCTCTACGGATGACGATGTTGCATTGCCATGAAATTTGGCACAGTCATTCATGTTCCCCTCGGGATGAACTGTAATAATTTTGGTGAACATCTGACAGATGATGCCACCATAACATCCAAATGTCACTTTGTCCCATATAAATTCTTGAAAATAATGACATTCCCAGCTAGGGATGGGACAATAATCGATTTTATTGTGGGTCGTGATAAAAAAAACCCACAATAATCGTGGTGAATTTCCATTATCGAGATAATCGTGAATGTCGTGATTATTCTGAAAGTCATCGTGTTTTAAGAAAAAAAGTCGCAATGCTTTGAGAAAAAAGTCGTAATGTTTCGAGAAAAAAGTCCCAACAAACCAAAATGTAAGGTAAAGTGATTCCAATGTGTTTTACTGCCGTTTTAAGAGTTTTAAGCATATTTCGTTGATTATCGGGATAATATCGTGAATTACAATTATTTCCGCCAGGATAATCATGACATTTCCATATGGTCCCATGCCTAGCCTCAGCTGTACTTTGCATTGTGTGCTAATTCTTAAATGTTAGCATGCTAAAATGTAAAACAAAGATGGTGAACATGGTAAAGGTTATACCTATTGAGCTTTAGCATGTTAGCATTGTCTTTGCATGCTGACGTTAGCATTTAGCATAAGGCACTGATATGCGTACAAAGTGCAGCCTCACAGAGCCATGAGCATGGCTATAAACTCGTAGTCTTGTTATTGTCTTTTTTTTTTTTAAAGTTAGTCAGCTTTAAACATGTTTTGGAAAACTGGTATAACCCGAGTTTCTGATGGATGCAACATGTTTTGCTGCTACGGAGTATGAAAAGGAATTGAAAGCATCTCCCAAAAAGACAAGTCTGAAAAATACTAACTGCCAAAGAAAATCATTCAGATCGCTTCCACGAGCCTGACAGGAGAGTGTGGTAGTATGTGACTGAATGGACAGACACAGAATGAAAAACCAGCTGCACTTGAAAACTTTGACAAGCTACACAAATGTGGGATTTATGTCATGCTTTAATCGAGTATTTCATAATTCATTTCACATGAGAAAAGGCTTCCAGGACGGGGACTACCCTATCCTTAGACTAACAGTATCTCGGGGAGTTTTCCAGCAGGAATAGACAGATACAGTGTTTTGTATCTTCAAAAAGTATTTTTTTTCCAAAAAGGGTTTGTCAGCTCCAGTAGAGACTTCCAAATGTTATCGGACCGAATGGATCAAATTCTGATAGTGAAACGAGTCATTTCTCAGAACGTCTTCATATCTGGAAAAGGACGGATGTAAAAAGAGTTGTTCCTGTTTTTACTCAGCAAAAGTTGTCCAGATAACTCAGTAAAACTTGCTTCTTGGGACAGTTTGTCCTGACAAACCAGTTTGTACGACAAAGGAATCTCAATCTAAGATACCTCGTGAACAAAGTTTACATTCGGGCCTGAAGGTGGTGCAGGAAGAAAAGAGTTTCCAGTTGTGAAATAAACTGCTGTAGCGCACAATTACTTTTAAGCATTTAGTGTGTACAAGCTTTTTGTTGAAGCTGCAGGTTATCTGGCTTCATGCGACTAATAACACTGTACTAGTTACATGCTATGTCTAAGCAATCTCCTACAAATCTGCTGGTAAATAACGCATACATATGCATAGAATATATATATTCGTCTTACCACAACATCCTGAATGTGATGCTCCACCAGGTTGTTCTTGCTGGCGACCAGCACTGGGCGGCCAAAGGTATCCAGATATGTATAGTGCAGCTGGTTTGGCATGCGATCAATTTTGTAAGGTGTATCCACGTGGATGTTTCTGATCGGACGTGACGGGGAGAATATGAGAAATTAGCATCAAATAGTGCAGAAATCTCTAATAAACCTCTAATAAATTAAACATATTATAGATTTGCTTGCAAACACTGACCTGGCTCCCTCTGGCAAGATGATTCTCACAGTGAGGGAGTCAATCACCTGGTCATCATACACATGGTCGACTAGTCTCATCTTCAGTGCATACTGGTCACCTAGAAGATACAGTGGTGTGACACGTTAGCAACACACCCATCATAGTTTTCTCAAAGTTTTTCTGTCTATGTTTGGGTTAGTTAGGTCATCAGAAGTCAGCTCACCCAGGGTGTAGAGGTACTCGTAGCTGGGCAGATTGTAGCCGATGATGTAGTGGGTCTTCCAGCCTCCGAACAAGGGGAAGCGAGGCCTGACCTCCACCTCCACCGAGTCTTCCAGAACCTGCAGATGGGAGGTGGAGATGTTGCCAATCTCATCTCTGTAGTAGACGTCCTGGGCCGAGGCAGGAAGGATTGTCTGTTGAGGAGAAAATACATAGTCACGTAATGATATTGGCCTAATGAGTTGAAATCCTTATTTTATTCTAATAATTTGTGGTACATTTTCCAGAACAGGTTACTTTGTGATATTCAGGAGATTAGGAGCAACATGTTTCTCATGTATAGAGAAAATGGTCTGTTGATATATGGTGTAAACCAAAATTACAAACTTATTGTCTCATATAAAATAGCTACGAGGCAGAACTTCATGTGAAGTATAATCTAAACAAAAGACAAAGATCCCGATGTGCACAGTTACGCTCAGGAACGTTACCATCAGCCCGAGAGATGCCACTCCAGAGGACAGATTGTGTTTGTTGTGTGAGTTTGTTTTACTGTCCTGTCTACGAGGACATAAGGGATGTACTTTTTCAGTAAAATGACCTCCATTTATGTTGATTTATTTTGGCTGGATGACTATAAAAAACTTGAGTTATGCTTCACGAATGGAACCTTTTTTGTAGCAAATTTTATTTGCGAAATTTGGGAGAGAAGGTAGAATATTTTGTTGAAGACCGAGCTGTAGAACAACTTCTAATTTAGTAATTAATTGTTTGAACACTGCAACGGAAATGTTGGTGTCTTGTAAACCCGTGAGGGTTGGGGCACTCTGTCTGTACATGATATGAAAATAAAGACTCGGCGATTGATGTTTAATACGACACCTTGAAGGATTTGACGGATGAGATGCCGCTGTCTGACTGGCGTTGATAATCGTAACGTGAAAACGGCCCCTTCAGGACGGCTCCTGTGTGCCTCAAGTCGATGGTCTCCTCCACGGCGATGTTCCCCCAGTGAGAGACCTCGATGGTCCGAGTGATGCTGCTGATGGTGAGGAAGGGCGAGTTGTTTTCGTAGTGGATCTTCATTGTATCCTGTGGACAGTAGAGAACAGAATTTTTTTTAGCAGCTTTCTCGCAGCTTCGCTTGAAGCTCGTCAAAAATCCGGTGAGAGCGTTACCTCGCTGAACGGAGCCACGTCGCGGAAAGGTCCGTACTCGATGATCTCGTCGTTCTTGCTGGGGTTACCCAGCTTGGTGTAGGTCTCCACGGTCTTGGAGGCCAGGCGGACGCGCGTGGTCTGGCTGCGGGTGGGGTACGGGGAGTACAGGTAGTGGTTCCCCTGAAAGACCACCAGCTGGCGCTCGGCCTGCGTGATGTGCGTGGGGAAGGGCTTCAGCACGTGGCTTAACGTCATCTCCACCTTGGCTTTCAGCTGAGCGCCTGCTGCCAGACTGGAGGGCAGCTGCACTTTGTAAAACACCCCACTGTGTGGAAACACATGAGACAGAGATACATTTGCACTGGAAGTCGATCAGAGTTGGGGTGCTGAGAGAGAAGTCTCTAATGAGCAACATTCATGGTTTTTCTATCAATCTGAATGGCCAACAACATTTTACACCAGTTTTAGAAGGTTTTACACGACAACAGACGGCAAACCTTAACACCAACATGCTGTATGTCAAAACAGCATAGCACCATATTCAACGACGGACAGTCAACGTATTCTCAAGAATACGTATGATATCTTACGAAATATGACCGTTCTATTTAGGTTTCAAATGGGACACAAACACCAGTCTACTGTTTTTTTTCTTAACTATACCAAGTAGTTTTGGGTAAGGAAAGGCACTAATGTTATTATAACAGGATATTTACGGTCAGTAACAGACATGCTGCTCAGTTGGGAAGAATGGCACTCATACGTAGGGTGTTAAATACACGGCATTACTGGAATTTAGGCCTGTGTTATGTAATATTGCTGGGGTTTCCACAAGCAGCATTGTTTCATCTTTCTTCATGAAATGAAGCCACACATTCGACAGTTCCACCATGACTCCTTCTTGTTGCAAGTTTCCAGCAGCGTAGATGCATGTGTTTGACGTAATTGTTTTTCAATGTGCAACTGTCAGAAAAACATGCCGGCTATCGATAAAATGATTTGATAAGCTCATAGGCATACGATTGGACCAACTGTTTCTGGATTCTTCCCATCCCTATTTATAATCAAACCCATTTGTTTTCATATTAAAAATTGAACTGGGGCGACCCAATAGCAGAGTGGTTAGGGTGCATGCCACATGGATGCAAATAGCAGTCAAACAAAGACATACAATGGCCAAAAAAAAAAACACGTCACTGGACTGACAGAAATCAGTTTCGCAGGAATGCTTGTGTTGTGAGTTTCTGATTGCTGGTTCCACCAGTTTAGTTGTTTATGCAGACTTGAGAATTAAGTTAGATGACAATGTAAGAGGCCGATCTCTTTACCTTTGACCCTGAATTGTTGTCTGTTGGAGTTCAAGTGCGCCATCTTCCTCCTCATCACCCTTCACCTGTGGAAACATGGTGGTTTGAGTCTTTGAAAGAACAAAAAACATTTTCAAGCAAAATACAGGACAAGTGAGACGCCTATAGTGCCATCAGTCTGGCAGCAGATGCTCAGCTGGAATTAAGTTTTTTTTGTCCACCTGCCACTATGGCTGGTGGATTCCAAAATCTACCAGCCACTCAATTGAGACCAGTGTTTTTTTTGGCTGGTGAGTGAAGCAAATCTAAGCAGCCACTTGCATATTTTACCAGCATTTGGCTGGGGGGCTGGTGCTAATTTCCAACACTCAGTGCAATGGATAACATGCACATTGAATGAACCATGTGTAGCTCATTATTCTGTCTAAAAACAGAGCATTGTTACAGTTTCATACTACATATAGTGGAAGGGGGCAGGCCTGCGCAGTCACACGCGGAAGTGATCTGTGCAGCTCATACGTGTCATTCAACCACTGACAGAGCGTGCAGCGCTGCGGAAGTTAACATCCATAGCTATTCAAAATTCATTGATCTAATCTAACGTTAGGTTGAGCAGCACGGTACATTTCTGCGCACAGCAAATGAGCCGATGCAAGCATCTTGCACTAGGCAATATAACGTTACATGTTGAAATAATAGCTAACGGGCTGTTTGACTTGTAACAGTTACTATCTTACCCGCAGCACCACACTGAATCACATAAGCTAATAGCTGTGATTTCATGCATTCAGTGAACACACTGTAATGCATGGTAGCATGCTATTAACCTGCGAACTATTGCTGCTGTCAATTTAGACACAATGCAACATTTGAGAGCAGCGAGATTTTGCACAGCCACGAAATGAGTAGCTTATGTAGTGGCTAACAGGCTAAAGCTAGCGAGCCGGTTACATGCAGAGGTGTTGGCGTTATTTAATTCACTGGTATTATTTTAGGCTCACCGATGCTCCGATGTATGCCAGGTGCGGGGCCAGGTCTGCCTCTACCGCTAATATGAAGCTCTGAACGGCAGAGTGTCCCTGGTTGGACAGCACGATCTCCGCGGTGATCTTGGCCAGATGAGTGCCCAGGTCCACTGTCCTCTTCACGTCCTCGTTCACCAAACCGTCCGCTGAAACCTCCGAGCTCACAGCCGCCAGAAACAGCAGGCAGGCGGCGATAAGTGGCGACTTTCGAGTCATGATTAGAAAAGAAATTCAGAGCTGAAATACCGGGGTAAGACGGGACAGATTGAGGGAAATGTAGAGCAGCAAAGAAAGGCCGCCGTGCCGCTCTACATCAGAAAGGATGACGCTTCATTCAGTCCGACGTGATGACGTCGCGGCGCGCTCTTTACAACGCGCTGTGCGTCGGAAGTAGCGATTGTGAAATCTGACACAAAACAGAAAAACAATAATTTAAGATGTCTATGGTAGTGGCCAGTGTTGGGGAGTAGCTAACTAGTTACATGTAACTAAATTGCTGTAATTAATTAGTTGCTCTGTTAGCATTGTAAACACTGAGTCACTTGTACCAGAATATATATATATGGAATATATAATGTAACCTTAATCCCTGACTATTTTTAACTTAGGAATTGCTTTTTAAAAATAATATTTCTTAATATAAGGACAAGTCTGCCATGGTGGCAGGTGACCTGAAATTTTCACATTTACATTTACACATTAACCCTGTAGGCTATTTGGCAGGTGCTAATTTCATTCCCTGGTTGCAGGTTAGGTTATTCTGGCCAACCATACATTACTAAAAGAAAAGCCACATTACAACAGGAATTGTTGTTCTGTATACTCATTAATGAATAGTCACAATTGTTATCTAAGACTATAACAATAAATGGGAAGCATGTCAGCTAGTTTTACAGGTAGGTTCCACTGGCTTCTCTGTTCCTTTATAAATGTAGCCTATCTCGTTAAACAGTGTTGGGAGGGTTACTTTTAAAATGTATTCCACTACAGATTACTGAATACATGCCCTACAATTTAATTTGTAACATATTCCATTAGATTACTCAAATTAAGTAACATATTCTAAATACTTTGGATTACTTTTGATAAAATTGTCTTGCTGATCTCATTTGTCTGTTTCTTATATTTTCAAAAAAAACGTCCCTGACAGTGTGCTGGCTACATGTCTCCTCTCACATTCTCGTGTGGCAGGTGCACTGCACATGCAGAAAATGTTGCACAAAAAAAAACTGTTTATGTGAAATGCAGAGCAAATAAAACAAAAACAAACTAGAAGGGCACTCAGAGAGCACAGACCTCCACCAAGGCCATGCCCTATCTCGCAATGTTAATGAAAGTGAAAAATAATTTATAATGGATATATATCGTGGATACCCTGGATCCCCCGACAGAAGTCCAGGGTGTGTATTTCACATGTGTATATTTATGTGTATTTCACACTAAAAGAACTTGCTATGCTATATGTTTATGAATCATTCCAACATTTGAGTGATTGCATGATGGAACAGGTTCCAGCTTTAATGTTGTAAAAACTCTTTCAAATGTAACCAAAACATTGCCAAGTGTCAATTATTGTGCCAAGGTAATTTAGTTATTAAGTTAAGTTAATTTAAAAAATTGCAGAATTTCAAATAAAGATGAGTTATGGGCCTTTTGATGTGTATTCATTTTATCTAATAAATATTATTATTAATGTCTGTTTATTAACTGGCCCCTGGCCTCCTATCATTTTGCAAAAGTGGGCCCCGGACAAAGCAAGTTGAGTACCCCTGATGTAGGTTACTGAATGCTGAATGACCATGCATATAATCTGCTTGATACATGTCATTAAATTTGTATTATTATGACATTTGTGTTATTGTGACTTGGCAGGGTCCTGTGGAGCAGGGCGTGTCCAGCGCGTGACGTCAGCCCTCACCGACAGAGCTTGTTTTGGAGGAAGTGAACGAGCTCGAGCTCGGCTAGCAGCTAACACGTTAGCTTGACAGGAAAAGCAAGCGTCAACGGGAACAGGGCGAAACAGACCATTGTATTAAATCGCTTCTGTTACACGAAGGGAGATATCCATCGGCAGTGGCAGTGTTGATTTTGATAAGTAGAGTTAGCTGCGAGGCTAGCTATCAAAGATTATTTAGCTGTCGACGCTCTAAACGTGTTGTTTTCTTTCGGTAGACGTTTATAGAAGCTGTTAGCCTGTTAGCTAGCCTGCGCGTTAGCTAACGCTTCAAACCGAGGCAGAAGAAAAGTCCACTTTTGATATTTTTCACCGCAGGATCATCGCCCAGGTTGGTTTGTATTGACTTAAGTTATTGGTTTTACTAACGATGTGCATTAACGATATAACCTTAGCTGTCGTCAACCAGGTTTCACATTTGTTAATAAACCTTGCTGAGCTAACTAAACGTTAGCTTAAATTAAGAAGTGTCACTGATGTGGTATTTGTTAGTTGACACGGCATGTAAAACGTCTGGCTTTAGTTGTTTTGAAAATAGATTGTATTTAATAATGATACTGTCCCCCAGCCTATGTTTCGTCGTTTCTTGCATTTGCTTACTTAGCTATCTAGCATTTGATCTCCAAATGCAATGTTTATTCTAACCTTTGCAAGTGTGTTTGATGTCATTATGGTTGTTCGTTAAAATGTTTAGACATGATTCTGCTTCAGTTTATAAAATGTAAATGTTTACAACCAGATACATCGACAGATTGATCATAACTATGGATTATACCGGTGTGTGTATTGTGTGCAACTACAGCTAATCATGCTTGCCAAGTCATGGTTCCGTTAGTCCTGTGTTTTAAAACCATGTGATCAGTCCCTGACACAGTGTCATGGGGTGCAGATTATGGGAGCCGCACCATAGCTCTATGCTAGTTTTCCCTCATAATAGCACTGATGTGGATTCAAGCCGTGGCTTTTTATCCACATACGTGGCTGAGTAACGCGTGGAGAAAATCTGACTGATTTTTTTTTTTTTTTCAATAATGCTTTCTCCAAGGTCTAACCTGAATGGAATGATGATTTAAAGCCCATCGGCAATAGAGTTTGGACTTTGGTCATTACAGCTGTATGAGGTGGTTTATTATTACAAAGCACACTAGTCAGAAATGCTTGCTGATGTCTTTTTGAGCCATGGATTTTAGTCCAAAATAATTTCTACTTCTGATGATCCAGATCATTAATTAATAGAAATATGGTTGCAATTAAAGATTTTTTTCATCAGAATAACATTTCTTTATAGGGCTGCACGATATGAGGAAAATATGCGATGTTTGATACGTTTGTTGAATATTGCGATAACGATATTACTTGCGATAAATAGTCATATCAGTTCTGCCTTTCTGCTGCTTTCAGTATACTGCTAAAATACAACAAATTGCTTGTTGAATTAAAGCAGTTTTCTACCGATACTCTCTTTTAACTAACTAAAAAAATGCCTGAGTGTCTTTCGCGATATGTCGCAATCTTTCGCAATGTGTTTACTGCGCAAGTTGATATTGCGATAATGATTTTTTTAAAACAATATATTGGTGCAGCCCTATTTCTTTATAATATTAGGCTATGTGAAAACACAATGGAAAAAGGAGGATGATTTTAGAGATGTTTATTAGGGATCTTATATCAAGGAAATATAGATTAGTCAGTGGGGAAAGGGATGATTGCATTTGAAGAACAGCTGATAGCTTTTTTTTTGTATTTTTTTGGACAATTTTAACAAATAAGATGTTGCAGCTGTTGATCTGTAGTTTTACTAAAAGTCTGTGTGTAGATAATGATTGAAGGGCAACACATGTCTGTTTGGGAGGACAAATACAGGTCTCTCAGTTGGGAAGCCATGATGCAATACAGTATAGACATGTAATGATTAATACGATTAATGGTTCCATTCAGTATGTTTTGGAGTACGTTTTTGTTCTCAATTTATTGTAATGTTCAGCTTTATACAGTAAAGGTACAATAATTGTATCTTGGGAATGAAACAATGCTGTTTTCTTCCATTGAATGGTTTGTATAAATATATAAATATCACAGAATCACAGTATAACAATAAACAGCTATGGTTCTAAAAATAGTAGACGTCATTTCAGCTCAACAGGCCTAGCACTGCATTGTTGAACATATTTAGGATTTTTTTTTAAAGCGTAATGAATTGTTTCATGAATTGTATTCAGAGCCTCATGCGGTGCAGCATATTGTTTTACCCCTGTTACTGTATTTTTCTGAGATTGTTTGTGAAGTGAGAGAAACACACATATAGGAGACACTGCACTTGGTTTCATTCCTAGAACAGGCCCATTTCTTTGGAGTGTATTTCCAGACACACACAAGCCTTATCATCTTTCAGTGAAACCTCTTGGCCCATATCAAAAGGGTCATCACGAGGGCATGGCTGTATCCATCTTGTTTGAGCAATCTCAGCATTGCTCTGCTTCTATTAGGAGTGTTCCTCTCCCCTCTAATCTGCTTTTTTTGTCTTTACAGCTGTGGCACAATGACATCAAGGAAGAAAGTACTACTCAAAGTCATCATCCTCGGAGACTCCGGGTGAGTGATGTTGAGCCGTAGCCTCAAAGCTTAAGGGGTACGCCTGATGGTTTATTGTAAAGAAAACACCTAATTTGGGTATTTAATGTAGTCTGATAATTATACGCTGACTCTAATACAAGGAAACCTTTTCTGTGCTTCACCAATCAATTCATCACAGTGACTTTTTCAGTTTCACTGCCCGTCATATGCTCTGAATGTTGTCCTGTGATTTATTTTTTTCTCCTAGAGTCGGAAAGACCTCGTTGATGAACCAGTATGTGAATAAGAAGTTCAGTAACCAGTACAAAGCCACAATAGGTGCTGACTTCCTGACGAAAGAAGTCATGGTGGATGACAGACTCGTCACAATGCAGGTACACCGGCTCGTCTCTTATTGAAACACAATATCGAAAACAATCACACAATACAATAAAAAGCTAATAAAAACATAATAAAACAAAAACATGCTAATTATTATCCCCACACTGCCAAGGGTCTTAATGGTGTACCACAGTAAATGCATTATTTCTTTCTATGACTTTTCTGTAAAAGCAATTTATATATCCATTAAGGGAAACACATTTTAAGTTGAGTTAAGGTTAAAATCAGAATTAAGTAACTTACTTTGATTTTGGATTTTTTTTTTCTTTTTTTCTTTCAGTATTTGTATTCTACACATGCACCACAGAAAGACAACGAACTGGCTAAAGAGTTGTGTTTTTCTATGCAAATAGCATTATGTCTTGTGATGCTGGGTTAAAAAAATAATTTTAAAAGGGCAAACAGCACAGTATCAATGGTAAACAAACACCAACAAAGTCCCTGCGTTATTTTAGAAGTTTCTTGTATGGTACCACACATAACAAATCGTGGGGGGGGGAATTAGGAAGATCTGTTTAATGTGAACCATGTAAACACCGCAGTCAAAGACTTACCTTAATCTCTTTATTTGCAGTAATCTGATTATTTTCTGCATGTAAACACACCGTGTCTTCTCTATTCTGTATCTCAGATTTGGGACACAGCAGGTCAGGAGAGGTTCCAGTCTTTAGGCGTAGCGTTCTACCGCGGAGCAGACTGCTGCGTCCTGGTGTTTGACGTGACGGCACCCAACACCTTCAAGACTCTAGACAGCTGGAGAGACGAGTTCTTGATCCAGGCCAGCCCTCGAGACCCGGAGAATTTCCCCTTTGTGGTGCTGGGCAACAAGATCGACTTGGAGAACAGACAGGTGGGTCCAGATAATCACTTTTATGTTTGTCAGGGGTGCCGTTATGTGCACCGTTTGTTATTTTTTTCAAGAACAATGTACAGTTGTGGTTCGTCATTTTTGAGGCCTTAAGGGCAGATACTGCAGGTGAATAGGGTAAACATTTTACTAAAATATATCATCATGAAACTTCCCCCGTTGATTATTTACATTAAGACAAGTTTTCAGAAATAATATGTTTGAATATGCAAATAAGGGATTATTTTATGAAATATGTGCTAATTTGCATACATTGTGAACGTTGGATAAAGCCAGGTTCAAAATTATTGTTTCATTTTGTTGACATATTCGTCACAGATGTTTACTGTGGATACCTCTTTTTGTCACTCCATGAATCAGAAAATACTGTCCACAGCCATTTAAAAAAAATGCCATGTTTTTTTAGGAATAACATGTTAAATATAAATCACGTTATGAATGATATATGAACAAAGCCCTCTGTAAAAGCCTTCAGAAAATAGATAGGAGTGATGGAAAGTTTGGTGTATGTCAGTGCTACTGAAGTTGAGATTTCTGGCTTAGAGTTTGAGGAATTAACTCATTTTGAGAAGAAAAAAAAAACGGCCTTTAAAGATATGTATTGTAAAATTCCATACATTTTGGAAGGCACTACAGGTGAGTAGGATAAAAAATTAACTAATGGATATCACTATGAAACTTTCCTATTTGATTACTTACATTAAGACAATTATTTTTTTGTATTACAAATTTTCTGAAATTGTATGTTTAAACATGCAAATGAGGCATTATCTAATGCTAACTTTAGGATCAATCTACAGACACAAATAGACAAAATGTAGTAAAACAAATACCTAAATGTGTATTTGCTGTTTGAAGAAGCAAAATGTTTCTGAAAGAAGCAAAATAGCCCAAAATCTCAAAATTGACCAGTGCATGAAAAAAACTGTTTTTGCCTGTAGTGTCTCGCCTTAACATTTAGTTTAGAACTGTTTTAAAAATAGCTTGGATTAAACAGCCATCCTCTTATGTCTGATGTTTCTAAGTATAACATCCGCTCCTTTGTGTTTCAGGTAACAACCAAGCGAGCACAGGCTTGGTGTCAAAGCAAGAACAACATCCCATATTTCGAAACCAGCGCCAAAGAGGCGATCAATGTGGAGCAGGCCTTCCAGACTATTGCACGCAACGCCCTTAAACAGGTAACAGGCCAGCGAGAAATCCTCCTCGACAGTTACACCCAGTCTCGTAATGTTTTTCAGCTCCTGTTTCTGTGAAAGTTGGGGGGGGTGCAACTATGGCCTCGGTTACACTTGTCGTTTTCAATGCGACTTTTATCATCCGATCATTAACTGTCAGGTCTGGACGGTCCCAGATCAGATCTTGCTCACATTGTGATCCGACGACCCAAACCACATCCTGAAGTGGTCAGGATCACATTCTGATCGGATTGCACAGGTGTGTGGACAGAAATCTGGGCACAATCCGGACAATTTATCAAATGTAGGTCTGCGTGACGAGTATCTCTCCTATGCGTCCCTGTTTAAAGTTTCATTTTGGCTTAATTCAGCCATCATGTTAGGCTACTACTAATGAAAACCTGACATTTCCTGATTTTGCTGCTTCACAATAAAAGCTTATAAATAACAAAATAATGGGGGCAGAATATATAGGGAATGAAATGTGTTTCTCACCGAATTAGCAGAGATTTGTCAGCGGCTGGAGCACAGCTGAGATCGGCGGTCTCCACTGGTCTCTCTGCAACAAAATATGCAACGAAATACAAAGAAAAGAAGAAGGCTCTCTTGTGCACCAAGTGTTATTTTGGACCCACCTATCGTGGGTAATATCTGTGCGGAAATATATCCGGTCGCTATCCGAGCAGGCAGGTCGCATTAAAGTGTCAAATGTGGACACACATGCAGACAAATCTGAGTTGTGATCTGACACATCTGATAACAGAAATCAATGAAAAGACAAGTGTAACCGTAGCCTATATTGTCTGATTCCAGGAGACCGAAGTGGAGTTGTACAACGAGTTCCCGGAGCCGATAAAGCTGGACAGGAACGAGCGAGCCAAGCCGTCAGCGGAGACCTGCAGCTGCTGAGGACTCTGAAGATCTTCGGGGGGGGTAGGGGGTCGTCACTGCCCTCACTACCCTGTTTTGCCTTGTCTATATATCCCTTATCCCATGGCCCACTGTGTTAATCCCTAATGCCCAACATACAAGCAGCATCCCACTCATTGAGTATACTACTACACAAACATGCTGCACTCACCTCCTTATGTATACAAAACACACATTTTCTATAAAATATGAGTCTCCTAGCCCAAAGAACACCTAAAGGAAACATTATGGAACTCACTTGTACGATGCTTATTACTTCCCAGTGTTTCCCCCACGTACTTTTTTTCATGGCGGTGGTGGTTTTGGGCTAACCTCAGTTTCGGTTCCATATATAGATCGCTGCTTTCACACCCAATTTTGGTTCTAACTGCTTTTATTTGGATACTTTATAAGTGGTAAATCGAAGCATTATCTCTACATGTTTGTGTTGATGAGTAAAATTAGAAAACTAATGTTTTTTTTGTTCGTTTTTTTTAATCAAAGTTTCTTTAGCAGTGGTGGTTGTTTTCTTACTTTCACAGCCCGCCACTGCTGCATGAATAGAGGAAACACTGCTCCCCCCTCATTTTACTCATTTGTGTTGTGGCTTAAAAATTTGTTTGACTCTCAAAAACACTTGTTTCACTTTACCTCATGCGATCTTAGAAAAAAAAAAATGAAAAAAAGAAGTCGGAACTGGAGTAGTGAAGGATGAGAATGTGCATGTGGGTCACATTAATATGCTGCCTGCTGATTCTCGTTAATTGGCACAGAATTGAAAATGCAGTTCCTTGACGAGTCCATCAGACAATTGTGTACAGATTTGTTTTTCTTTCTTTTTTTTTTTTTTTTGCACTTTGCTGTCATCCGCAATTACTGAAGACTTGCTCAGACATCTCATTTTGGAGCCACAATAAATGCAATTGTAGCTCAGGTTGAGGACATCGTGTGAATCCGGACTCGGCTCTTTGATGTAAGTGCGGTCCCTGAACACGCTATTTGCTGGGAAATGAAGGTTCATCTCTTAATCAGTTATTCTTGGTACAATTGGACGTGGGAATGAACCAAATCAAGACAGCATGTCATTCTACCCGATAGTCCTGGAGAGATTTTCCTCGAGTATAAATATCATTCATAACTAGTTAGTATGTTTCTTTTTACTGTCAACTATTGCAAGACTTTGTATATTTGCAAAACCTCTCAATCATTGTGTGGGGAAGGCGAAAAGTTGTGTTGTAAATCTCCATATCTGCCCGTCGCTCGTGTTGGCAAACAATTTAAGTGCTTGACATTTCTTTTAACCGATCAGATCTTTAACTGTCTGTTCGTATTATGTTAAAAAACTTTGAAATGAATTATAGATTACAAGATAGCATACATACTGTAACTTTGAAAAAAAAAAAAATGTGGGGGGGGGGAGGGAGTATTGGCATTCATCATTATTATATTATTAATATGATAAATGCATAGCATCTACATTGTTTCAAAATGTCTTTGCGTTTCAAGTAATAAGGGTAATAAAAATCTTGAATAAAGCATGCTGTGTTTATTTCTGAAATTTATTGATTTTGAAATGAAATCGTATCTGTGTAGCATTTAAAACAGTTACTAACTACTAATGTTTTCTCACTACTGTCAAAATAAGACTTGTATTCAGATATGAGGTCTACAATGTTACGTAACAAATACTATTTTGCTCTTTAATACACCAGTGAAAGTAGCAATACATCTGTGCAATGACAGTTAAAATGTATTTAAGTAGCCATACAGCAGAATGTAGGTTTCAAAAGTAAAAAAAAAAACCAAAACATCTTATGCAGAATATATAATCATGTATTCCATAAGATAACTAATATGGAGTTGAACATTTCTACAAACATGTAGCCTCCAGGATGAACAACCTGTTGAAATTTTCTGGTAGTATTAATATGTCAAAATAAACACCACAGCCATGTAGAAAAGTCAAGGTTCTGTAACCTTCACGTCTACAGCTTTGAAAACATTTACTATCCGGCAGCTGTTAGCATCAGGAGCTATCCAGTGGTCGCCATGGTAACAATTAACAGGTCGAGGGCATACGTTGTCCTCACAACCGTCAAAATAGTATATACTGTAAAGTGGAATAAATACCGCCTAAATGGTGAGTTCATGTCTTCACTTGGTTCTTGGTTTCTTCTGGGCTCCCTGAAGCCACTGCTGAAGGGCTCCTGGAGACTTGCACTGAGCCTCTGCTTTGCTTTCTTGCTCTTCTTTCTTCTCACACGCGTCGGGCTCCTTCCTCTTTGAAGCTGCACTGCTCGTCAGCCAGCTCATCATCATCTTACTGCTGGCTGTGGCCTTGGGCTCCTAGGGGTCAATGGTGACATTTGTCAGCTTTCTACTTGCCAGACAACTGACACTTTCTCGCTAAATGTTCCAACCACAGAGAGTGAATCTGATACCTTTTTGCTGTTGAGATCCACTGGCTGAAGGCACTCCGAAGAGTTGTTGCGAGAGTTGTTTACGAGTGAAGAGACGGGATGAAAAGTCAAACTGTTTTTAGACTGGAGCAGTTTCAAGGCATCTAGAGACTTCACCTCCCCAAAATCCAGCCATCTTCTCACTTCTTCCTCGCCATCCAGGATTGCGGGCATCCTAAAACACAACCACAGGAATTTAGGATTTCATACAGACAAAAAGAACATTTCCCTGTTAGAGTTACGTAAGCAGTGCCGGCATAAAGCCTTATACTTGCGCCGGGAGGAGACCCCCGGCTGGAGGAAGTCCCTCCTTCCTTCCGTGTGGTTCCCAAAGTCCCTTCTCTGCAGCCGGGGCGTAGCGCCGCCCAAGATGATTGTGATTGGTTTAAAGAAATATAAACAGGCCAGAGAGTTGTTTCCACTATACCAGAGTCAAAGCTATTCAATCCAGACCTCCCCCCCAGTGCGGACACAGTGCTGTGGAGATAGATCTGGCTACACAAGACTAGGTCTGACCAACCCAGTCCAGGCTGTAATCAGGTCGGGTTTTCACTAATTTTCCCAGTGTTTTTTTTTTATTTTTTTTAATGCAGACCTTATAGTCTGTAATGTCATGAATACTGTATGGGCTGTGTGTGAGCAAATGTTATACAATCTTAAGATGGTACAATCTCAAACAATAATAAGGTTTTGTTTTATTTAACAGTGGAAATTCTGGTTTTTAATTGGGCTTGTACAGAAACTATGCTGGTTCATGTAATGTCGGGCCTGATTTTTTTGGGGGGCCAATCATAGCTCTGCCATTAACTATCCTATCCTTACCTATCATGGATGCTTTCCAGGTTTGGTGAAGCATTCACAGTGATTACACTGTACGTGTAAAGGGGTTCTCCACCACCTGGAGGTGTCCAGCAGTCAAACAGTCCAGCCATAGTCAGCAACTTCCATCCGCTCCACTCACCTGGTGCTTCTCCTCCCTGGACAACACAAAGCATACAGCAGAGGGGTTAAGGCCACAAGAATTACCTGATTTTCTGACAAAATGTGACAGATTTTGTTGGTATGGTTTTAATTTTTTACACTCCTTAAGACTGGCACCAGCATTGAAACTAAAGCATGAGTTTCTATGTAGCATGAAATTTTGAATGCTAAAGAAACACCTGGTGGACACATGGACATTTTTTTCTTCAACTCCTCTGCCACACAGGATATTTTCAGCCACGGTAATTTCCGCCACAGCTGCATCCTCTCTGCTTCTATTCTGGATGAAAGCAAATGTTCATGATGCTTATATTGCTACAGAAAAGCCAATATGAACCTCTGTCAAGTCAGGGGAGGCCTCCTCTGGAGGGCACACGGTCTCTGAATTCTCCTTATTGCAAGCTGAGGTCGTGGGGTCATCCTCCTCTTCTGTTTTCTCCTGACTGGTTCCCTGAGTCTGAGGGAAGTAAATGAAGAAAGGCTGCTTGTCTTTTTCATGCCTCCTCCACTCATAAAAGCCATCAGCCAGGATGACGCAGCGCTGCCCTTTTATCAGGGGGACCTTTGGGGGAGACGACAAAGTGATTAGACACTCCTGTAGTGCATATGTTCAGCAAGACATAAAACAGAAAAGATGGTATAGCTGAGCAGTGCTTCAAACTGTATGCACCTTGTATGATTTCTTCTCCAATATATTCTCACTGCGGCAGTTGTTGGTGCTGTATTGCATTTTGCTCGGGTCATTTTCCTTGAACCAGGCAGGTACCAGACCCCAACGCATGGAGGCCAACACACACTCGTCAACAGGAGCATCCTGATGACATAACACAATAACATGAGCGCCTACAATATATAATAGGGCCTGACCGATGAGATTTTTGAGACTGATACCGGTTTTAGAGGGGGAAAATCCACCGATTACCAATATGGCGGCCGATAGTGAATTTTTGAGCTGGAATGAAAATACACCTTTGCTATATCGATTGCACTCAGAAGGCTGCTTTCTATAACAAATAACTTTATTGAAGAATAATTAACTTAATGCATTATGCATACAATGTATTACATTGTCAACCAATTCTAGAAATGAGCAGAGAAAATAAATAAAAAATTAAATAAATAGTGCTGTATGTTCAGTATCTGACCATTTAGACAAATAATTATTTAATGACACCATTTCTAAATCACCCCAAGCATCGTTTCTTGCATTAGGCTATATGTTTTGTTCTGTTTTGGGGGGCTTACAATGGTCCATATTGTTATGATTTATGTCTGTCATTAATTATTTTAGCTCATATTCCTGTTGTTGTTGAATTGCACTGTATATTGTTATGTGTCCGTATTGAATCGTTACAGATTTGATAGTATCCGTTATCTCCTCACCACCAAGTTTTTTTTCCCAGATTATTCTCTTGACGTTATAGGGCGAAATCTTCACGTAACGTCTAGCATAACTATTTGGCGTCCATCCCTTGAACCTTATGCACACAGGGAAAGGTCCATGCGGTTTTATTGTACATCCATGGTCCGTACCTTATCAAAATGCCTGTGGGACAGCAGGACGGGGCTCGTAGACTGCGGGCTCTTGTTGTAAGAGGGTCTGTATTTGTCCGCATCTCCATCCCTCCAGCGGGGCTGTCTCCGCTGCCCTCCCCGGTTTCTGTAGGAGCAGGCTCGGCTCACCTCGTCCGGAGCAAGAGTGCACGCAGTTCTTCCACACATTTTACTGTGAAAACACAACTTTACAGCCACCCGAGAAAGAGATTCAGCATAAGTAAGTTTAACACTTCCTCAGTGTTAGCATGTTAGCTTGCTAGTTAATTTCAGTAAACAAAACACTGGCTTTTTCACTGGCTGTAAAGACACCGTTTAAAAACTTGCTCGGCTTACCCGTTTTGGAGTGCTCTGATATATATGTGTCGTAAAGTTGTCCTTATTAGCTATATGTGTTATGTTATGAGCGTGTGTATGTGTGTGCAGCTATGTTGTTTGAATGTAGTGCAGTGTGTGCGGGGATTTGCCTGGGCAGAGACCGCGCACGTGACACCGTGACGTACAGCACCCCCCTCCCCGCGTGCCAAAAGACCCATGGGACAGATTCAAAATACAAACAAAATACATACTGGTATT
>JAOVVB010002277.1:0-17316 GCA_028570985.1 Heterobranchus longifilis | reverse complement strand
ATCGAGAGTGTTTGTGTGTGTGTGCGTGTGTGTGTGTGTGTGTGTGTGTGCGTGTGTGTGTGCGTGTGTGTGTGCGTGCCTGCATACATCATGCATCTATTCCTCCGAGGTTGCTTGGCCTTGTGTTCGTAGTGGGTTAAGTGATGCCAAAACCCAATGATAAATCTCTGGCGCAACCAGCACAGATGACCTGAAGGTCACTGTTTCATTAACTGTCTTCCACTTTGATTTTCTCATCCCTCCTTCCTGTCTGCTTCTCTGCCTGCCTGTACCTGCTCGCTACAGGCAGTCAAGTATTTTTTTAAGCTAGAATGCCTTCTTTTTTTTTTTTAATGGTTCTAGCGACTGAAATGGCAATATTTGCTGGTTTTATTGATATTTTACAGTACATATCTTTGGGTTATGGACCCATGGTTATGGGTTATCTTATGGGTTATGTTGATGGGACAAACCAAGCCATGTTAACTTGGCGTTAGGGAAACTACTTTCAATCACTTTATAGACATAATATTAATTGATTAATGGAGAAGATAATCAGCAGATTAATCAACAATATATATTTTTTTTAGGTGCAGCCCAAAGCCTCATTTATGCTCCCTTTACGTACAAAAACTGATGTGTTCATTTCAAACGATGTTACCGTCACTGTCCACATACTTCCACATGTCCTTTACGTTGGCAATAGTTGTTAAGCAATACATCCACCAGAGGGCAAAAGAGAGTCAAAAAGTTTCTGACAACAACAAACAGGAGGGTGGAGGAAGTCATAATAATGTATCTTTTAAGAAAGAGGGAAAAGTTGAGGCAGTGTTGTAGATGGCAGTGGTCTGTGAGCCCATTAAATACATTGACACATATAATACATCAGCATTCTGTTCCACCATTTTTTTTTTTTAATTTCTTCCTTGTGTTCTATGGTTGTGTCTCTACCCCCACGATTTCCGGTGGTACTGCTCCGTTAATTCCGTATTCGTAAGCTTCCAGAGAACGTGCAGAAATATGGACAAAATCAACACAGAGTGCAGACAAAAGGCTCTGTCCGTATATCTAACATTGAGCATAAATGAGCCTTTACAGGGACTTATATGCTCAAATATAATATATTCAGTTTTTACCTTCTTTCTTTTTCTAGTCTTTGTTTCATAAAAACGCTTCGAGGTGTTGCAAAGCATCCTCTATAAACACAATGATACTTGCAACTTTCAGTCTGTCTATATTGCATCTGTCCCTGTCAAATAAACCATGAATAAATAAATAAATAAATAAATATACAGTCACGTTTATCAGTGAGTGACATCAATATTGTCTGAATCAAGAAAGAGGCTGGACAGCTTTGATTCATTTCTGTTTGAACTAATAGATGAGAAATTACAGTAAATGTCTGCATCTTGCTCTTGAAAGACAAAAAATCACTTTCTGTGTTGATGTTTACAACTCACCAGATGGAGAGTGGCCACATGAGTGGATTTATTTGAACTGGAAAAGCAAAGCATTACTATCCCCAAAGTTGTTGACTACCAGTTAGCTATCCAAGGCCTGACACTGCATGAAAAGTGAGATTTTCATCAGTAAGTGGCGCTGCAAATTGCCGTGGAAGTGCAGGTTAACAACTCTTCACGGGAACTTAGAGGAGCCACCCGCATTTTTAAATTGCATGGTAGCCCCATTCAGCTTTTTTTATAGATCGGATCATTTGAGCCTTAGTTGAAAGCAACAATTAATCGGGAGGGTAGTGAAAGCCTCAGGTGAAGCTTTTGAGTAGACTCTTAAGCACCTCTGCTAACTGCTTTTGTGTTCACATGAATGTTTTACTACGTCTCGGTTGGTATTGAAAGCGCAGACAAGAGAGGGTTTTTCGGCAGCTTTGCTAGATTTGTCAAAGGCAGTCAATGGGCTCTTCTTCTTTTCACCATAAGGGGAGGTTCACCTCTTCTGAATCCCCACAGAGTACTGCTGGCATCGGGCCAAGAATCTCTCTCCTTTGATTATAGGTTTTATGCAGCAAGTGTCATCATCAAACACACTACTGAATCCTCATCCCACTTTTTTTTTTTTGTTCTGTCACCAGGCGTGCAGCATTGCCAGGTATAAGGGGCTTGCTCCTCATGTCCGGCGTACACACACTGAAACTCTGACTCATGTCTAGACAGAAAAATTAGGGCATACATACAGACAAAAAAAAACGGTGACATTTAGGCAAAGTGTTCACGCTGTGCAATCAGACCTCATTTTCCACACTGAGCTCAGTCAGTGGTAGCCATGTCCCGATTTGGCAGGGAACAATCAGATTTAATGTGAAGCCTTTTTTGTGTTTCCTATTTCCGCAGGCTCTGTCCTCAAATGAATGCAGCCCAGAGCTCATAGCTAACAGCATATCTTTGAAAGCACAACTGCTCTGTCACTAGGCTGGAATAAAATGGAATCAGCAGGAATGTATTGAATGCTGAGGATTTTTTTTATTTCAAAGACAATGCTGTATGTCATAGCATGACGACAAGGTGGCATGCCATGCCATTATAATGGATTTCTAGCTCAGAAATGTGCCTAAGAATGATTATCCTGTGGCTACTTTAATTGTTTTCATTATTATTTTCTTTCATCGTGTTGAAAACTGAGACAGAACTAACAGTAAAATCATTACCAGTCCCGACAGGAGCCACAGAGGCATTTTTAAAGACCCCCTGAAAATCAAGTTTTTAACCATGTTAACATGTGTATATGGTGTTTTTTTGTATTTGCTACAAGACATATCATGAGTGAAATGAGCAGTCAATGCCATGGCTGAGCATTTCTACCTTGAAAGTAGTGGGGTGGGAAGTAAGGGCCCCCCCACCACACATGTTACGCCCCTGGCCCGATTTGGCGTTGCAGCTGGTGTGATCCTATTGCAAGATGCTCTCTAGTTTATTTTGTCTTTGTAAAAGTAAATTCTGATTACAATTCACCTTAACTTCAAAGTCATTTGTGCTTTAGAAGCTGATATATCTGACATTCTGCCAGAGCATGGTGGATAAAACACACGTCCCTGCACAGCACACACACACAGAAACGATGACGTGAAAGAACAGTAGAGTTTGTTCAAGAGACAATTTCTGTCTTGTGTGAAGTCATCTGAGGAGTGATATTGAATCTTTGGGGATAAGAGACAAGACTGTGATGTTTCACTGGCAAGACGAGGTAACACACCTCAGTGAGGCCGGGCCTGTTGATGTAATTTATTGCAACATTATACAGAAAAAAAGTGTTTAAAAACCTTTTTGCTTCAAGCTGACTTTCAAAACTTTACCAGACACTTCCCTTATCTTATTTAGCTGACAAAATGCATGGCCTCAGCTTTGTTAAAGTTTCTCTTTTATTCGCACTGTGTTAAAGTTTGGTTTAAGGATTAGATTTGTAGTCCCCAACGGTCTGCTAAAATGTTCTGAAACCTTTCTTAAGGATATTTCTAATGTTGTTGCACCTCTATTTATCTCTGTTAAGCTTCCGTGTTTTGTTCTGACACTGCAAAGGGGAACAAAGATATTATATTTGGTGAGCTCAGAAGAGTTTTTACTCATATTTAGTGTGGCAGTCCAAAACTACATTATCCCTGTTGTATTCCTATTGAGACTTAATCAGTCCTGTAAGTCAATACTGACATGACATGACCTTATATTCATGCGTCTTTAGTTGGACCAGCTGTTATTCTCAGAGAAAACTACAGACCAGTGGTTTTCACAGCTACTTTCTCTAAGGAAATGTATCTAGTCGTATTATACTGTACCTAATTAAACCAAATTACTGTCAAAGTTGCTGTAAAATACAGCTACATATTTTTGTGATTAGCATGTTGAATAAAACCCCGAGAGAACATCTACTGTCTGCACAAGAGTTTGACCTTGATCCTCTAAATTTGCTTGCAAAGCCTTAATTGCCAGTAAATTTGGTTGAGTCCAGATTTTGACTAATATAGCTCTAATGAGGGTATTTTACATAATTTCAGGGGAGCGGGGATAATGTGGTGAGCTCATTCTCTTTGGTTAGAATATGAGCAAATAGAGTTATGTTTTTTTTTTTGTGAACAATGAGTATTTTAGTTAATGCACTGTATTTTACAGACTTCACATGTGACATTTGCACACATAAACTCAATCAGCAGCAACCACTGGGCCTGAAAAGTGAAGCCAAAGCAGAATTGCCTTAAATCTTTCTCATGGTCACTGGCTCCAAAAAGAAGTCAGATTGTATAGAAGTCTATGAGATAATGGCCCAACGTCTCACTTGATTTATTGCCTCAGTAAACATGTTCCTAAAGAGTTTATGTTCTCAATCGCTATAGTTTCAAGTCTTCTTCAATGCATCATGATGTTCATTTTGTAAATTATGGTCCAGTTTAGATACAATAAAGCTTTAGGGCATGGCTACCTTGTGATGACGAGACGCTACCACAGCGGTGTCCTCAGGTTCTTAGTCAAATCCACCCCTCGCTTCTCCCCAGCTCCACCCTCTCTTCTAAATATGGTCACTTCTGGCTGCAAAAAACCAAGATGGCGACGGCTAAAATGCCAAACTCAAGGCTTCAAATCTGTACTTCACAAACCCAGTGGGTGACATCACGTTGGCTACATGCACTTCTTTCATAGTCTACATTTCAATTACTGTAATGAAACAAAGAAATATAGGATTTAATTACTCCATTAATTACTCCATTAAATACAGAGTACACATGCGACATTGCACATTGTGGTAACATTTTAGCCACGATAGCATCACCACTTTGGTCCAGACTGAAATATCTTAACAATATTTTAAATTTGGTGCACACATAAATGCCTCTCTCATGATCAATTTTAACAAATGTGGTGGTCTTCTGACTTTTTCATCCAGTCATCATCAGGATAAAATTTTAACTTGTCCAATATGGTTTATTCCTATACTTGGAAAAACGAATGGCATTTACGTGTTTAATGCTACTGTAATTAGCTATGTTGTTAGCATGATCTTGAACATGGTAAACATTATACCTGCATAACATCAGTGCATTAGCATTGTCATTGTGTGTATGTTAGCATATGGAAGTTACTGTTTAAAATGTGTCTTATTAGCTATGCTTTGTGAGACCAACAGGATTTATTACAGCATTGGAGGATTTTTAGAAACGTGGAGTGCAAAGATGTCTTCAAACATCATGCATGAGTGTGAGATTCCAACGAAGGAATCTCACACTCAGGAGCCCATGACCTTTGACCACAAGTTTTGGAAGTGAGCATGATAGAAAATGACTTGGGCAGCAGCCAACATGCCAACAGTTTTCTTTTAGGCGACTGCAAACATGAGAGTGTAGCAAAGCCAAAATAATTTAGTGAGGGCAGCAATTTGTAGTTTTTTTTCTGCAGGAAGTTGCTCACTACATTGTTATACCTGGTTGTTTTTGCCGCTGTGAGGATCCTGATTTTGTAATCATGTATTAAAAATGAATTCCCCCCCAACCCTCTTCTGCTCTCTCCTCAGATCCGGACTTTGCAGACTTGGGAGTCCCCCCACCTCTGCCCTGTAGGTATACTCTCTCTCTCTCTCTCTCTGCCTCTGTTTCTTCCTTTCTCTCTTTCTGTCTTTGTCTCCCTTGTTTTCACATTCACTCTTTTTATCTCTTTTGTAAAGCCTTTGTATACTGTGGTGCCTCCAGTTATATATATTATTGTTTAAAGCTGGTATGTGTGTGTACTCACGTGGTATTTGTGAGTCCACGTGCGTTTGCTTTAGAGCTGCAACGATTAGTCAGACTAATCGATAGAAAAATAATTGCCAACTATTATGATAATCGATGACAGAAATGTTTCACTATTTTCTGTCATTTTAAACGATTAATTGAGCAAATAATCTGCAGATAATTTGATAATGACACTAATCGTTAGTTGCAGCCCTAGTTTTGTGTCTGTTTATGCATATGCGTGTGTTTCAGCCTGTCAGTATGACATGGTTGGTCCAGAAGGTATCGTTGAGTCCCATCAGATCACCAGAGACGGGAAGGCTGGCGCCACCGAGGCCGTCGACTGTAAATGGTACATCCGTGCTCCGCCACGCTCCAAGGTTAGTGACGCTAAGCTACGCTCCCTTCCAACTGTGAATTAGATTTACTGCCAAATCTTTAAATGTCAGACAGAATAAAGTGGAAATTAAATTGTGTTCCCATCAGCTGGTTTTATGACAGCAGAAGGCAGTTACGTCAGACAACAAATCAAGAAAGATAGATGCTGCAAGATGAATACTATATGTCTTCATTCTTTGAGAAACGTTCAACTTCAAGACTATTGAGTATTTCTTTCCTATTAATTTGCCTTTTCCATTCAGCATTCCCTCACATGCGCAGTGAGATCAGAGGTTGCATCAGGAAGCTTTGATATTGCATGTGGGTTTGTGTGCAGCTGTCAGCAGTTTACCAATGTGAGTGTTTGTGGCTGCGGGGGGACTTGTTCCTCTGCTAGGGTCAGACAGATAGGCAGAAGGGTTTACTTGGGGTCAGGCCCATTTTTTTAATCAGCAAGCTGTTGCCAAGAGGAATAGAGGGATAGAAGGAGAAAGAGAGGGAGATGGGTGTGGGTAGGCTGGCCACAGAGAGAGAGGGAGGGAGCGTTAGTGCTGATGAAATAGTGCTGCCATGCAGTTTGACCCTGAGGCCTCCTACAGCCTGTATTTGTTTTTTCTGCCAGTGTTCTCCACGGTGCCCTATGCATATACAAATACTGACATACATCCACACGCATACACACCTTGGTTACATCCCCTAACACACACGCCAGACATGCTGCCTTATCTACCAGAGGTACCCATGCTGCATTAATGCTACAGGATTAAAATTTCCCCGTGGGTAGAGCAGCCGTGCAGGAAAAGACCACATTTTACAAACGCTATAACTTCTCATATGAGTCCATATGGCTCGATTGTATACGCACACACACGCACACACATGCACGCACACACGCACACACACACACACAGAGTCCTGTCCATGACTGTAATAAATCTACTCCTGCGAGAGTGTTGGCCCTCTTCTGGGTACATTTGCGAGGTTTGATTTAATATAATAAGGCTGCATTTTTACTTTGACTTTTATGGTTAGAACAATTCAGACAAGGACAAAAAGTAAGGCCTGCATTTTGAGGATTTAAAGGGTTTGATCACATTTGTAATATTGTAATTTTAAATGGTGAGGTAAGATAGGCCTGTCATTTCTGGCTTAAGGATGTTGAAAAAGCTTTTTTAACATTTTAATTCAGACATTTTAGCATATGTGAGAATGTAAAAATGTATATATAGAGAAAAACCTCTTTCAACCATAATAAAGGTCAATGCAAGAAATACATAGTGATCACGTCTGTCTGGGTCAAATTGATAACTATAAGCGGATTATTATGATAACCACTTTTTTCCCTTTTCTTTATTTCTCATGCAGATTACCATCTAATTGACAACTGCATATGTATTACATGAATATAAAATGAAATGCCCAGCTTTGCTATTTGCTGAATTTGATTGATTATTTCAAAATACAGTACTGCTGTTTCAAACACTTTTCAAATGACTGTACAAATTAAATTACGGTACTGTGTATAATTTGACTATAATACAATACAGTACTGTATATAATATATAGCTTACTGTAGTTCAAATTAAAGTTTTGCTGCTGTATCTTGTTTTTGGCATAACGCATAAGCTTCAAGTTTTTCCAGCCTCAGGTAGCCAGCAGGAAGCAGAGGCAAAGTATCGTGGGAGACCTAGTCTGGCGGGCTTACCAAACAGTGCCAGGAAAAAGCCTTAATTCCTATCCGCACAGGAAGTCCGTGTCCATGTTGCCATTCTGAAAGTCCCTTCCCTACGGAAAACAAACAACAACCTCCGAGCTATCAACCTACACGCTGAAAATGACACGTTTTGAAGATTTGGATCATGCAATAAGGCAGACCTGCTCTGTTCTTTAAGTAAATGATTGTAAAGATCCACAAAAAATATGTTTACATCATTTATCGTGTAGGACGATTGTGATTGCTTTAAGGAAATACAAACAGGACAGGGAGTTTTTTTTCACTATCCAGGAATGAAAGCGCATTCAATCCAGATCTATCCCCAGCAGCGCTGTGGACATAGGTTCGGCTACGCGAGACTATGGGAGACCCAAAATTAACACTGTAAGCGGACGACTTGCTGAAGTGAATTATTTAAATAGCATTTGTATAGGAATTGTTCTGTCCCAAGCTTTTTGATCCATATAAGCGGTTGTGTTTCCACTGTATAGAGGATTTTATTAGGGTTCAGTTGTCAGAGTGTGTGCATTCTCCTGTTACTCTCAGGAATGAGATAAGGCAGCTGCAATGTCAGCTTAGCTGTGTCACTATTTGTTTCACTAATTCAGCACTTGTTAATGTTACAAGATATTATCCTTCCCTCTTTTTAAAGTCATACAGTCCGTATTAGGGAAGCTATTAAACTTTGTTCCATCCCTGATGAGAACTGTGATTTAGTTCGCAGTACTTTTTCATGCAGGTTTTTCATACTGCGCTGCAGGCTCTTGTACTACACACACACACTTATGATATGCCTGGCTGATAATATTGGTTTGACTGTGATTCATGGCCACAGCAGTTGCTTAGCTCTTATCTGACATATTCTTTGGGTCGCATATTTCCAGCTAGCGCCCTTGTTTCGCTTCAGAAATGTCCTTCGGATTCAGCTGCTTTAAGCCCCAAGGCCACAGGAACTATAAGACTGCGTCATCTACCTAGAGCCACTCTCTTCACCACCAGCACTCATGGGGAGCCATACAATAAGTGCAACTTTTAAACAGATATTAGGAGAGACTCTGGCCTCGGTTAAGTGTTACGGTCGATGCAAAAAAAAGACGGCATTGATTCCTCAGTCCCTCTAAGTGGAGTGCGTAAGTCAGCCAGTACATCGCGGCTACAACACCAAAGAGGACCATAAGTCAATTTTGTGTGTGTGGCATGCATGTGTGTGTGCGTGTGTGTGTGCGTGTGTGCATGTGCGTGTGCATGTGTGTGATGCTATGGCTGTGTACATGCATGAAAGAGCGACAGAGTGATCGAGCCTGGCAGTATGATGTATTTCCCTTGGTCTGAATCAGTGTCATATTTTGCCCTGCAGAAGTGTCTCACAAGGCAAGCCTGGCTAAAGGCTGACAGTCATTGGCACTGATGGACAAGGCAGCAAATAAAAAATTTTGCACAAATCTATCTTCAGTCACACATAGTCCTGAATCTTTCACCTCCACCACCACGACTATTCACACTCACTTACACATGAAATATATAACTTACTGTACTCTCACACACATGTTACTGCAGTGGAGGATGCAGAGGATGCCACCCACCCCAATCACTGTGCATGTGCCGCGTGCTTTCATTTCCCTATGCTGATACAGGACTGCAATGTACCCAGTGTGCCAGAAACAGCAGAGAGATAATGACATCCTATACCGGAGGCTCTAATTAGACTGCACCGGAGTGCTCCAGAGAGAAAGGAGGAGAGGGGCGACAGAGGAGGAGGAAAAATGGGAAAGGAGGGGATAAGGGAAAGATGTATTTAATAATGCATTTTATCAAAGATCTAAATGTATAGGGAGGAAGTTTAGGGGTGAGATGGCAGATGGCAGAGAGGGGGGTGGCGTGAAAGGGGAGACTGACTGAAAGATATACCTGCAAGTAAGCAATAATGACCATGTGTTGTTGCCAGAAGTGACAGCACTGCACCAATTTTAATGCCATAATGTGATTGCTTTACACCACCATGTGTCATTTTAATTTTCTCCTAGATTTTGCAGAAACTACCTTGAACAAACAAATTAATTTGCTTTTACTTAAAAGCGTGTGGATGTGTGTGGATGTGTGAAAGTGAAAAAATGCAGTTAGTTGCAAGGCTGTGCAACCATAGACTGGACAAGACTAGGTTGAAACCTAGTATGTGACTGGACCATGTATGGTCATTGTGCTTAGTTGTGACCAAATTGTTAGAGGGATAGTCAGTGTTGTCTATAATGTATAATCTGTAGTGGCCCCATTAATATGTGTTTGTTGTGTACTGAAATGACTGTCGCGCTGAATCATTTTGAGCAACAGCCAATGGAGAAACTCCAACTCCACCGACGTTATCAACCATGTTGACCATTGGTGTAACTGTCACATCACTGTCACCAACATAGGCACTCACTCAGTGACAGACTTTCCCCTTTATAGGGCCAGTAGGGGACAAATCCGCTGGCAAAAAGTCCGGTTGTACGGAATATGGGAAAATGAGATTTATTACCTCAGTAAACATTTTCCTAATGAGTTTATTGTCTCAATTGCTAGGTTTAAGTCTCCCATTTAGAGATAAATAGATGATAAAACAGCCTATGCTTTTGGGCGTGGCTAACGTGTGATTGACAGGTCGCCGTGCTAGTGACAGGATAGAGGCTTAGTAATGCTAACCATGGTACTGTGTACATTTAAACAGACGTGAACTTGTTTTGGGTGTCCGTGTTTTAGTTTTAGGACTTTGACCCGTAACAGTGTTTTCAGTTCATGACAGTTAATTGTAACATTTTGGCCACCTAAAAATGTCTTGTTCAGCGTTCAGTTGCACATTGCATGCATGCATACATACATACATACATACATGCATGAATGCATACATACATACATACACACAAAAAATAGCTCTCATCTACTGCATTCTGTGTTTATAATTTATTTTTCTTAGTGTTTCTGTTTAAGATGCTGTTCGAATTCAGCTGACAGCTGTTAGTTGTAGTGGAATATTTTCATTTGCCTCATTTTGACTCATAACAGTTACTGCATTTCCCACAGACATCATTTGTATCTCGTCTCTTTTACACTGTCTGGATTTTTCCACCACACCTGCCTGCACTGTCTGACACCTTCCGCGTCTTTTCACCAAGATAATGGCCAAAATATGGACATTCATTCTGACTGTAATGAACAGCACGTACAGGCACCTTTTAAGCAACAGTGAGAACATATTCTTCCCCCCCAGTCAGTGATGGATTCTGCGTCATTATTGGGCGCTGCAGAATCAATGAGGAGGCAGCCTATTTTCCTGCTGGAGCCAATCTCTCGCCTTACAAATTGGTGATTGTATCTATCTGATCCATTGCCGTCATTTGGCTTTGTGATGCCATCTGCAGTCTGATTTTTCTTCATCATTGGCCGGTTAGAAGAGTTCGGCAACAAGAGCTGTAGATAAACAGCTTTTATTTATGTATTTGTTGGTTTGCGCATGTCTCTCTCACACGAGGCCCTCTTGATGGCATTCCAGTCAAATCTAACGAGCACCGAGCAGACGTTAGTTTAGTGAATGCAAAGATATCACAGGCATGAAGAACTGCAGTTATTATTTCCCCATGCTTAAACTCAGCATGATGCACATGAGTGAAAAGGGAATGATTGCAGTCTACACCATTTCATGTCATAAAAGCCATACATTTTTGATCCAATGGCTGTCATCTTTTACAACATAAAAGGGTGTATGTGGCAGCATGGTGTAAGGGCTTTTTTCTTTTATCATTGTGTCCTTGGCCCCCTTCGCCAAATAACAATAATTGAAAACACTTTTGTTTCTTGGTTCTTTCAAGTTTAGCCTGCAACTATCAGCACTTACAATGCTAGCCGTGTCCTGAAGCAATATTTCCTTTTGTCCTGCACTTGTGTTTCAGGTTTTACAGTTTACACCGGCAGTGGGACAACAGTACTGTACTGTAGTTGCATTTTTAGCTGTGAGCAGCAGTTCTATCGCTCCCTCTGCCGGTCGGTCGGCCAGTCGGTCGGTCGGTCAGTACACTAAATATACCCCACCCTTTGGTGGCCACATTTGTCACCCTATGAGGTTGAAATTTGGCATGGAGGTCAAGTGTGTGTCTGAAGGTGTGTGTTTGTGTCATTCGAATTAGCTAAAAGGGGGTGTGGCAATGGGAGTGTGCGTACATGGTTGCAGCTATTGCAAATTTGCAGCTATTGCAAATTTGCACGTTAGATACTTTAGTACATCTGTGGTGCTTATCTTCTAGATAATGGGCTCAATAAATAAGATTCAATGACTTGTGCTGTTTTCCCAACTATAGTACAAGTGCTGGATTGGTTTTCTTTGCATTAATACATAAAGAAATATATATATATACATATATATATATATATATATATATATATATACATATATACCACCTGCCAAGGGACTAAAGATGGAAGATATTAGCCTATGGCTATGCCTATGGCTAATATCTTGCATATTTATATGTAAATGTTTTTTAATATGCCCTGTCCCTTTTTAAATAAATAAATTGAAATTTAAATACAATCTCTCTGTTGTACTGCTCATATTGCACTACAACCCCTATTCTACTTTAACCATCCTGGAAACTAGGCCTGTGGAGGACAAACCCATTAGCTGTAGCTATAACATGAGGGATCCAACAATTATTAGTCATTACCTTCTTGTGAAATTACATGAGGAGTTGGCAACAACTGCAACTCATTATTGGTGTTAATAATGCAGAGCTCTTAAGCTGCGTAAAGACTGAGTTCAGTAAGATAGACTATGCATGCATGCAAGTGATGCACTGGTGCATTAGTGCAGCTGTGAAATATGTAAGGGATAATGTAGGATGAAGTGGTCATTATTGAAAATAGAACCCCGACAGGGTGATGTAGAAGCCCGACGCGCAGCGGAGGAATTCTACATCAGCCTCTATTATTATCTCTATTATATCTATTTTCTATATTATTGTCCATTTCTCCGTCGTGTGTCTTTTAAACTCTCTTCTTCTCCTGCACCGCCTCCTTCTTCTCTTTTTCTTTTCTTTACTGGGGGCAGTTCAGCCGTTAACCATGAATCCACCGTTTTGTGCTCTCCAGATATATATTAAATTAATATTAGAAAGAGTAACAGGAAGCTGAAGTTTTGTTGTTTTGCCACAACTGAAGTTTAATTTACCGGACTGTTTTCTGCGGAGTGATCGACGTGCGTGGAAATCCAGCACAGCGCCCTTAGCAACCACGGCAACGCATAGCAACGGTCTGTTATACTTGACGACCGTGTTTTAACATCTGATATATCTGATACACATCTGTAACATTTGTAACACGAGGACGCAGGCAGTAAAACAGGATATGAGTCAGCAGGGAGAGGAAGCGCTGAGGGACTTTTTGATGACTCTGTATCGTCTCAGGTAGCAGCGCAGTCTGCCGCTGTACGCAGGTCAAAACAAACTATTTAAACCAGGTGTCCCCCCCCCCCCTGCCCCTCTCTTTCAATTTCCTCTTCTTTTCACGTACATTCTGCTTCTTTCTACTTACGCTGAAAAAAAAAAAAACCCTATCAAACTCACAATTTCGTCTGTCCCCTCTCTAGGTGCTTCATCCCAAACATCTATGCAGCTCTGTGCACGGCGGTGCTGGTGCCTCTCATCTGTCTGGTTGCAGTCATGGTTGTGTTCACACACGCCTACCAGGTTACTCAGCAGTGGAAGGCCTACGACGACATTTACCGCGGACGAACCAACAGCACAGGTATCAAATACGAGCATGTGTGTTTACAAACACTAATGAATGTTATGCATTCGGCAAAGATTTGAGAGTATGCACTTTTCTATGTGAAGCAAAAATATGTAAGCACATAAAAAGATAAGAACCCAAGATAACATTGTACAGTCGCACAATCCCTCATTCTGCACACATACAAACACCACAACAACAAGTAACCTGCTGCCAAGATGCCTTCAGGAACTAGACTGCATCCACCCCTATTTTTGGCTAAAAGATTCAACCCCTATTTTGCTCAGCTTACAGGCTCTGTCTCTGTCAGCTGTGTGTGTACCCAAGGGATTTATGATACAGGAACAATATAACACCTGCTTTTCTGAATGAAATAATGCTGACAGTCACACTTTTGTTCAGCCATTGCTCTTAGGTAGAAATGTATTTTAAACACTCTGATGTCCTTTTTGTTCATACGGCAACTCCAAAACCTTTTTACCACATCAATTTAAGATTCTATGTGTAACTTCTTACATGTATTAATGGTTTTTTATATCCATTGGGTGAAAGGATTGTGATTTAACCTAAAAAATGAGAACGTCCCAGACTTTCTTGGTTGCCTATAACAGCCTGTGGACTGATTTCTATTGTGAAGGATTCGGGCTGAATTTTCTGCGAAAATCCAACTGATGTGACGTTTTGCATGTTCCCGAGTCCATTGCCTCTCTTCAGCCTACAGCAGAAACAGAGAGCAACATTAGCTAACGTTATCTTAGACAATGTCAACAAACGACCGGCACCGACCACAGCACAGAGTCCACACATGATGTGTTTCTAATTTTAGTATTTAGCGGTGGCTAGAAGACTGACCTAAACGGCTGGTGGCTTGGCATTTTACAAATTACTTTATTAGCTGACGTTATGAAGCAACCAATGGCAGATCCATGCAGTGTAGCTAAGTTACAGCTAGCTGGCTAACCTTCAGCTTGCAGAATACTATCTAAGTGTATATGTTAGGTGGCTGCCGTTGGTTACTTCGTGTTGTTGGCTGATGGAGTGATTTGCAAACTGCAAGCTTGCGTTATTCTAAATATGATTGTAATTTATTTTCCAGCATTTTATCAACATGATGACGGCCAATCACATTCAGTCTTGTGTGTGTCACGTCACTGTTTTGGCCGATACTCGCTCGCGCCTACGCCGTGCAAGCACGAGCAACAAGACGCTGACTGCACTTCACTTAACGGCCACAGGTGTCATTATAACAAGGGTTTTCTGGAAGTTATACATAGCACCTTTAACGTCATCTACAGCACCAAATGCATTCAATGCAGTCAAGATCAAAACTTGTACTTTATGTAAAATTCTTGTTGGCCGAGAAATAACCCTCATAGAGTTATGGTCAGTATGAATCAGCAGCATTTATTTAGTGCAGTCGGTCACTTTGCCCACACATAAAGAACCGAGCAAAACCGCTTTAGTCCCTCAGTATCATGGCTGTAATCAGTGGCCATCTGTGAGAATCAGCAGGCTTTAGCTTGTTTTGCTCAGTCAAGGCCCTCCAATGACAAAGCAAATCCTGAATTAGTGCCAGTCCTTTGGCTGGCAAGTGGTTTGCCCTACACACTGTGTGTGGCCTCTGAAGTAGTGTAGGAAACCAAAACAGTGCTTTGCTGAGCTGCAGGTAGGTGTGCATTATTAACAAGAGAGCCGTACTTTCTCATTTGCAAACCAGGCTGAGGCTAAAGGTCAGCCTGTAGGATTTCTACCTGACCGGAGCATTGCACTATGAGAGTCAGTGGAGACAGCAGAGAGCAAGAGTAGACAGGATAGGTTCAGGGTGAGTTAAAGGATAAAGAGACTAGGAATATGGTTCTGTACTACAGAGAGAATGCTGGGAAAGGTAGGCACAGCACACACTGTGTGTGTGTGCGTGCGTGCGTGTGTGTGTGTGCGTGTGTGCGTGTGTGTGTGTGTGCGTGTGTGCGTGCGTACATGTGTGCGTGCGTGTGCTTGCGTGCATGTGCTTGCGTGCATGTGTGTGCACAGACACAGAGGACAGAACGGCCCTTGAGGTGTGAATATGTGTGTCCAGTTTTGTGTAGAACAGCTGCACTGTGAAAAGGCTGCACGTGAATGGGAATTCAAATGAATTCAAAAACACATTCTTTGTCAAAGTCCATGCAGTGATGGATCAGTGTTGATTACACCTTTAGTTTTTATGTGGACACACGATATGCACATGCACATTACGGTATATGAGCATGAACACAACATGTACACAAACAGTGTGGACTGCATTTATTCACGGTTTTCTTTTCTTTTTCTTTATTGTAGCTTTTGGCAGTGTACAACTCTTTGCAATATATCAGTATTGGCTTTGTTTCAATGTGTCCAGAGTCCAAAGGGGAATAAAACAAATGTGAGGGAAAGGCCTGTAATGTTTTATTGTTCTAAACACAGGCTACGCCTCTGCTCATTCCCTGGACTCTACAGCCGCAGGCACTGTTACAACAACCCTGATCAGTTTCAGTCCTGCCCGAATCACAAAAACATTCGTGCAGAACCTGTGGGATAGCTGATGCCATTCGGACAATGAATATTTAGGTCGGCAACATTTTCAAATGTTTTACTGCAACAACTGATGAAATAAGATGCAGGCGTGTATGCGTGCGTGCGTGCCTGAAGCGTGCAAACTCACAGGGCCGTGCAAGATACAGCAGCAGGACTTTTGACGTCAGTGAAATCAAGTGTGTCAGTGTGTGTGTCTGCAGGTTGAGACCAACATGCAGACATGTACGTGCACCTCAGCAAAGATTGGAACTCCATTGTGCCCAATGTAAAAAAAAAAAAAAAAACATAAACTGAACTTCCAACAGTACTATTCAGAGCACATCGGTAAAACCTTATCACAGCCCTTACTGAACCCACATGGTGTGTTTGCAAGACATGATGTTCTTTTGATACAGAAGTGAGCAGACTTTCTATTTTCAACAGAGCAGAGTTGAATGAACAACTATTGTTATTATTTTATGCCTCCGTGCCTTTCCCTGACTGCATCGATTGGTCAGGAATGTGGAAATAATCAAATAAATGTGATGGATGATGTTTGATTGCAGAGTGTTGTATTATGGACTTTGTGTGTTTGTGCTTTATTTGGATGCCAGACACGTGTTTGTATTTTGCTCTCATAGCCTCATTATCAATAGCCTTGAAACTCAAACTCGTGTAGATGGATTAGGACTGGATTAGTTTTCTCATACCTGGTTTTACAGGATATTTTTGTTATGGCTACATTATGCACATATTTTATTGTTTTTGTTTTATTTGTTCCCATCATTCCAAGCTATAGCTAGACAGCCTTTTACCAAACACTGAGATTATTACTTCAAAGTAACACAGCAAAGGTTCAGTGGTGGAAAGTATTACATGTACTTGAGTACTGTACTTAAGTTACATTTTGAGGTACTTTGTACTTTACTTGAGTATTTCTATTTGATACTACTATATATTTGTATTCCACTACACTTCAGAGGAAAATATTGTACTTTTTACTGCACATTTATTTGACAGTTATAATTACTAGTTACTTTTCAGAATAGGATTTTACATTAAAACATTGGATAAGCTTATAAAAAGCCATTTTCCCTTTAAACTTCTCAGATGGGTTTAATTTAAATAACAATTTGAGGCCCAAAGATGTAAAATTATCTAATATATTACAAAACAAAAAGATTCGAAAAAAGTACAAAAATGAATTCAAATTTGTGTGGCAGAACATTGTTTTACTTCTTTC